>ML776746.1:1285901-1326448 GCA_009831015.1 Picea engelmannii | reverse complement strand
CATGTGTGACATGTTGACAAGGTGCTACAACTACTAAAGGAGCAACAACTATATGCCAAACCATCCAAATGTTTCTTTGGAGTGAAGAAGGTAGAGTATTTGGGTCATATTGTATCTCATGAAGGTGTCAAGGTAGACCCTAAAAATATTAAGGCCATGATGGACTGGCCGATTCCCAAAACATTGAAGAATCTTAGAGGATTTTTGGGTTTGACAGGTTACTACCACAAGTTTGTTGGACACTATGGAAGAATAGTAGCACCTTTAACGACACTAACTAAGAAGGATGCATTTTCATGGACTCCAGAGGAAACTAAATCTTTTGAACAACTTAAAGAGGTGATATGCAAAGCTCCTATCTTGACCACTCCAGACTTCACAAAAACCTTTATTGCAGAATGTGATGCCTTGGGAAATGGAATTGGTGCTATCCTAATGCAAGAAGGAAGGCCCCTGGCTTTTGAAAGCCAACCACTCAAGGGAAAGGACTTACACAAACAAATTTATGATAAGGAAATGATGGAAATACTACATGCATTGAAGAAATGGCATCCTTACCTAATAGGTAGGCACTTCAAGGTCAAAACAAATTGTGATAGTCTTAAATACTTCTTGGAACAAAGACTATCTTCAGAAGAACAACAAAAATGGGTAACCAAGATATTGGGTTACGATTTTGAAATTGTCTATAAAAAGGGGAAGAAAAATGTTGTGGCAGATGCACTCTCAAGAAAGGATGAAGATGTTGAGGCCTTTATCTGTGCTATCTCGATCATCCAACCCGATTGGATAATAGAAGCAAGGGATGAATGGAACAATGACGAAAAAGTGTGGACTCTCATTCAAAGGTTGCAACAGGATTCCAATGTATATGATACATTTACATGGAAAAATGATTCACTATGGTGCAAAGATCGCTTATATTTATGTAAGAACTCCCAACTCAAACAAAAGGTACTATTGGAATTGCAAACCTCTCCAGTAGGAGGGCACTCGGGATTTTTGAAAACCTACCATAGAGTCAAGAAGGATTTTTTTTGGGATGGCCTTAAAACTGATGTTCAAAGGTTTGTGGCAGAATGTTTGGTTTTCCAACAAAATAAAGTGGAAACAATTAAGACCCTAGGTCTTTTACAACCATTAGCCATCGCAAGTCAGCGCTGGGAGGAGGTTTCCATGGATTTCATCATAGGGTTACCAAATTTTGGAGGAAAGAGTGTCATCATGATGATTGTTGATAGACTGGTCAAGTACACACACTTTTGTGCACTCTCTCATCCCTTCAAAGCTAGTACAGTTGCCACCACATTCATTTAGACAGTTCAAAAGCTACATGGCAGCCCAAAGATTATTGTAAGTGACAAAGATCCCATCTTCACTAGACATTTTTGGAAAAAATTATTTTCTTGTTTAGGTACTCAATTGGCTCATAGCTCATCCTATCATCCTCAATCTGATGGACAAACCGAGATAGTGAACAAATGTTTGGAAGTATACCTTCGTTTCTTTGTCTCTGATAAACAAACACAATGGTTCAAATGGTTACCCTTGGAAGAATGGTGGTATAACATTTCCTTTCATACATCAACAAAAATGACACCATTTGTGGCACTCTATGGATACCACCCTCCTTCCATCATTTCTTCTCTAAAAGAAAAATCTAAGGTTCAAGCAGTGGAAGATCACATCGAAACAAATAAGCAGATCAACATTATAGTGAAAGAAGTTTTGAAGTAAGGGATTGGGTGTTTTTAAGACTGCAACCATACAAACAGATGTCCCTCAAGCAAGCCAAGAAGGATAATAAATTATCACCAAAGTACTATGGCCCTTATAAGGTGTTGCAAAAGATAGGTACTATGGCATACAAATTGGAGTTGCCTGCATCTTCATGAGTACACCAAGTTTTCCATGTTTCATGCTTAAAGAAGGTTATAGGTGACAAGATCCCAGTTCAAACTATATTTCCATAACTTGACGAGGAAGAAAAAATCATATTGGAGCCTGAAACCATCACTGACACAAGAACTTGCCAGTTGAGAAATAGATCCATTTCAGAGTATCTCATTAAATGGAGGAAACTACCAGCTGAAGATTCCACTTGGGAAGATGAGTCTTTTATATAGAAGAATCTAGATTTACTGAAGAGTTGCAGACAACACTTGTCTCAAGGGGAGGGGAATGTTAAGCCCTAATATTGTCTCATTACCCCTTAATTGGGGCATATTACATTAGTAATTTTATTTTATTTATGTCGGATTTATTCCATTAGTTGTAATTATACCTCCGGCTCCTAGTCTCCTATATATACCAAGGAGACATTTTCATTTGGAATCATCTTGTACTTGAACATTTAGGTGGGGTAAAAGGAGGTTTCCCCCTCGAAGAGACTTATTATCTGAAATTATCTCTTTTCCAAGGCGTTGAGTACTTATTCTGAGGTTTTTCTATGCTATCTTGATATTTGGTTCTTAACACATAACCTGTTGAAACCAATCCAAACCAAGGAAACACAGATGGAACAGAGTGTACATGAGTTCAAGGATTTGTTCGAAGAATTGTTTATCAGAAAGAATGGCAAGGGAAAACTGTATGATCAGGAAGAATACAATTCTTTCCTGACTCAGTGGAGAATGGATAACTCCAAGTTCGAAACCCTGGAGGAAAATCTGAAAGGAGACACATTAGTGGAGCATCTGATTACAGACTTTGAAATTCTGAATCAGTTCAAAGAAGTTAAACTTGGACTACCATTCATGTCATATGCTTCCTACATTGACCTAGAGATTCTGATAAAGGAAATGATAGATTATGATATCCCTTCTGACTTGCAATGGAAGGAGATAGTACGGCTAGATAAGACAAAATGCAGTTTTCTAGGGTCCAGTAAATGATGTCCAGATGTCATTAAATATGGAAGATCATGTTATATACCAAAGAAGAACGGGTGGCGAGGAAAGGGACCAAAAATCTAGAGGAGCCAAAGTTCGGGTCAATAAAATTTTCTTGTAATCATTGTAAATGGTTTCAAAAACTGAATCATTTCTTTTAATCATTCTAAACGGTTTCAAAACCGAAACATTTTATTTTAATCATTGTAATCAGTTTTAAACTGAAGCAACTCAACTTATATAAATATTAGGAGTTCCAAATGTATTAGGGGTTGGTAGAATTGCAAGGGAACGGTTTTAGCTATTTGTAACTTGAATGTAATTTTCCGAAGCTGAATAGAATACACATGCAGATGTCTTGAAGTTTCCATGAAAATATTCTAATGGTGGCGGTCTATGTTTTGTCTTCTCTCTTTGTATGTATTTCCTGTATTTCTAATTTCATTTCCAATGTCTTATGTTTAAATTGGATAGTTAAAGGCCCAAAATTCATCTTGTGATGCTCTTGGCTTAAGTAATTTAAACTATGTTAAGTTCTTCATAACTAAGTCAGAATTCATTTATTTAATGCTTTGATATAGTTATATGATTTTCCTTTATTCTTACACTCTGCAAATTTCAATTTATAACACAGATTTATCACCTCATTTATCCTTTATCCTATGGAAAGTTCTACCGACTAGTCAATGCTTCCATTCATTTTCAGAAGTTTGACTCCATAGTCCTAAGTGTCCCTCCCCTTCCTTGCCAACAAAATTATAAAAAATCTTTCAAAGCAACAAAACCTAGCCAGTGATTTGTTAAAGAAAACTCATCTACTAAAGACCAAGTGACAGGAGAGAGCCCTCTCTGAGTTGAGAAGGCTAGTACCTATCTCTTAAGTGGTTTGTAGGTTACCTCTATCGTTGTTTTTATCAGTCGAAAAAATTTACAGAGTGCTAACACTCGACCTCATCAACATTTCTTACCAATTCTTCTTCCTTTTCTTTATTTTCCTGTTCTTTGTTTTACAGTGTTTATTTGTCTTCTAGAGATAGGGATTTAAACTATTCTATCCTAATCTTATTCTTTCCTTAGTTTTTCTCGATAATTTTCAATGTTGAGTCTTTCTACTACCTCTTCAAAACATACGGCTCCGCAAAAAATATCCTCTGCAAACTTATATCCATGCACAATATGTGGTGCCAATTTAACAACTCTCATATGTTCATATACTACATTTTTTGGGTCATGAGATTTTGGTTCCCCAAAATAGAGACACAATTCTTTTAGGATTTCAACCTCATTTTCATCTTGTTTCTTATTTTGCAAAGAAAATGAGCCTATGTGAAGAGGAAAAATGGGCCAATATTGTTTTTTTTCTATGATAAATAAACAATAGCTCCCTTTTATAACGTCTAATAGGATATCTCTCTCACCAGTAGTTTATCAACTACATATTTGGGTAACATATGTGGTGGTCCTATGGCCCCAAATATCCTAACATAGGTATACTACTTCTTCATGTATCATGGGGAAATCCTATGTGGGTAAGAACCAAAGATGGATTTGTACAAGGAAGTGAGAAAATAGTCACAAATATCATAAAAAATCTCTTTGCAGTTATCCTCTCATAGTTGATAAAAATACACATGAATAGGGATTTGATCTGGGGTCCAAGCCCAATTAAAGGCACAAAAATAGTTGGTCACACAAATTGTGTCTATAAGATAGGATGACATGTAAAAACTAGGATTTTTCATATCTTTAGGGTATTCAATTCGATTTGCAATGTTGAATGGTAGGATTCTCGCCCAATTGAAAGATTTATTGGTTTTAGCCACTATATAGGACATACAAAACCATTCCATCCTGAAATGGGTGTCGGTTTCTTCACCATAGAGTATGGAAATCATAGAATTCAGAATTTTATAAGTGTTGTTTAAATACCATGTCAGGATGTTTCTTTATCCCTTTTTTACTGGCCATTCCTCATCAATGAACCAATATTCCATCAAGGTTTCAAAATCATTGTGATCAATGTTGAACTTATCTAGGAATGACTCATTCAACATAATAGTGGGTTATGGGCTCTTATATAGAACCTTGACATCTTTTTTCTTAAGCAAGGAAATTGGGAGGCCCAAAGCGTTGACTATCAATCTTGCATCTTTCTGTAAATGTGCAAAACACCACCTCACAACATCATTGTAAGGAAATAGTTCCAGGTGAGCAACTACTGTGTGGATGCTACTTTTGAGGATATTTTTGTATTCGTCACTATTTGGATCATCAGGAGGGAATGTTTCATTCTGGAACATGTGAAAAATATCGTAATAGGTGAGGAAATGTTCCAATCCATCATGGTTGTACTTATCATAGATATTGAAAGATTTTATAACTGTAGCAGGAACGGGTGCGACGGGTATTTGGAGTTTGCTTTTTATGGTTGTCATCCAAGACATTTTTCCTCCAGCATAAACCATACAATTAAAACAAATAAGCACATTACCACAGTATTATAGATAAAAGTTGCTAAATTATTTACGAAAAACTAACCTACAAACCAGAGATAATAATCGACAGAGCAATTGACCATACTTTTGCAATAGTAGTGTCTACTCTTCTTAGTGGTAATACAGACAAGTAGGGAAAATTAGGTCTCCACAATGTTCTTACGCTTCCCAAATTCCCTCCAAATCCTTGTGAAATTAATGAAGAAATGTATTACAACCTTGACTTAGTCAGAGTCGTACGCAGTGCCATAAATATTTTCACAGACAATCCAGGGATCATAACCGTTAATCGTATTGTTGGGGGAGTGGAAATAAAGGGAGGGAGGAATTATCAATAAGTCCTCATAATCGAAATTTTGTAAGGAGGAATCCCATTTGATAAATATTGTAGAGACATATTCTAATGACTACACATTTAAGTTTGTCATTATCCTCAAGGAAAGTGCTAAAGGTTGGCAATAATATTACAAACTTATTAATTCATTCACTTAAATAAATCATTTCCATTATCATTTTCGCACTACATCAAAATTTCCATGTGGGCAAGGTCAAGGGGTGGTGTAGTAATGGCCAGGATGTAGTATGTGATAGCTAGATAGATTTTAGTCATATGACAAGATTAGAATTTGGAACAAAGTTACTGACTTAATGAGAACTGTGACCTCAAAACAAGAACTCTGCACCAAAAAAGCCATATTTTTTCATAAAAAACATCAAAATCAACCCCCAAATCAAAAAGTGGTGCTACTGGTACCACCAATTTTTTAAACAGGGTAAAAATTACAACATTTTTCAAACACGACCTTCAAAACTCAGACAATAGCTCATAAAAACCTTAAAATCAACACCTAAAAAAAAGATATTTTTGAAAAAAAAAATCTTTTCAAAACGTTAAAATTTTAGATAATTTGAAATCGCATTTTTATCACTTGGTACTATTAAAACCAAAACCTCAAAATCAACCATCAAATTGAAAAGTACTACTACCGGTAGCACCCATTCTAAAATTGGGGTATGAAAATGACACATTTTTATAAAGTGGTAAAAGAACTCATTAACACTGTAAACAAAATCATAAAATCAACTCTTAAATTTTTACTTTTTAAATATTATTATCACTCAAAGAACAAGGTAATACACAATTCCATGAAAATATCACAATATACTTTAAAAATTCAACGTCACTTTTTAATAATTTTTTTACTTTTAATAAAAAAAAGTAAATACAAGTTACATTGAATGAAACATAAATTATTACTTAAAAGTATTGTTATATTGTCCATATTAAAAACATATGAGCTAAGAAATTTTATTATATTATCCATAATAAAAAACATATCATTCATAAAACATAACAAAATATTCATAACTTCATGTAAGATCATATGTAAGTTCAATGTTCATTTCTAGTTAACATACAAAGGTTAAGAACCAAATATCAAAATAGCATAATAAAACCTCAGAATAAGTACTCAACGCCTTGAAAAAGAGAAATTCAGATAATAAGCTTCTTTGAGGGGGTAACCTCCTTATACACCATATAAATTTCCAAATACAAGATGATTCCAAATGAAAAGGTCTCCTTGGTATATATAGGAGACTAGGAGGTACAATTACAACTAATGGACCCAAGGCGGCATAAATAAAATAACATTACTAATGTAATATGCCCCAATTAAGGGGTATTGTGCCACTATTTAGGGCTTAACATGCCCCTCCCCTTCATACAAGTGTTATCCGCAATGCTTTAGTATTTCTGGATGCTTATGTATAAAAGACTCATCTTCCCAAGTGGAATTTTTAGTAGGTAGTTTCCTCCACTTAATGAGATACTCTGAAAATGATCTATTCCTCAGTTGCTGAATTCTTGTGTCAGTGATAGCTTCAGGCTCCAATATGATTTTTTCTTCCTCTTCAAGTTATGGAAATATAGTTTGAATTGGAATCTTTTCACCTATAACCTTTTTTAAGCATGAAACATGGAAAACTGGATGTACTCTCGAAGATGCAAGCAACTCCAATTTGTATGTTATAGTACCAATTTTTTGCAACACCTTATAAGGGACATATTACTTTGGTGATAATTTATTATCCTTCTTAGGTTACTTGAGGGACATTTTTTTGTATGGTTGTAGTCTTAAAAACACCCAATCCCCTACTTCAAAACTTATTTCACTACAATGTCATTTCATGTGATTTTGTGCCATGGTCAGGTTGTGTAACATCCCCAGCCACCCATAGGTTGGGGCATGCTACCTACAAGCCCAACCTTGGACTTCGTACTCTTACCGATACCTTCTTTAATTAATAATAATGCATAAGATACAAGATTTAACGACATGCATATCAATATCCAACAAGCATGCATAATCTAAGATTTAGTTAAACAATAATTAAAATATATAGTGGAATTAAATTCATACACAGATAATAATATCACAACAAAGAGCACTTATCTTTATAAAAAGGAGACACCAACTGGCTGCAAACCAAGGACGTTCCACCCAACCGTAGACAACACTGCTCCAAATATCAACAACAGTGTCACCCCTGAGCCAGGGCTATGAATCCACAAGGAGGATTCCAGAGTGTACTTGGGTTCCCAAACCAGTCAACTCTCAAGATCTCATAGGTTTCCCAACACCCACAACAATCCAAGTACCCAACTCTCTTCTACCCAGCCTGTACTGCCCAAGAGAATGGACCTCCACCCTTCTCTCCTACACAGTCCCTCAGGAAGTCCTTCTCATTTTTCTAGGGCCTCGATCACAACTGGTCTAGAATCTCAATGCTATAACTCTCAAGACTCGCAGTTGTGAGAAAAAAGGGGAACATGCCAATGCATATCAGACATGCAGGCCCCAGGTCATGGCTGGATTGCACCAACGACCATTATAGTCAATTATCCTGTGGCTAATTCTCATCATTTCCTTTCCCTTTTCCAAGCCAAAACATAGGTGAGGATGGATCAATGGATGGGTGAGTGAGTGCATGAAATGGTGTGAGGGAAATAATGGTACTAAATGTATAAGTGAAGGAGTGGACGAGCCAATGAACAACCCCACAATCAGAACAGGGATGGGTTTAAGTATATTCGTGGGGAATCAAGAACCTCCTGGCCTTCTCTAAGAATCTCACATATCTGATCCCCTCCCTTAGAAAAAGATGGCAATTAACATAGGAATAAATATTTAACCCCTCAATTCCCCTCTCTTGTGGAATCATAACCCCTATAACTCTAGTCCTTGTTTGTCTAGCAGGCAATGATGTGTTTATTATTAATGATGATCAAAAAATTACATTTTGTGGGCATACTGTCCCTTTAATAATTGTTTGGGCACTCAGGCCTCTCATCATTGTAACAATACATTATTTAAAATGGGGGTTCGAAACCGAGGGTGTTACATCCCCTCCCCCTTATCTTGGCACTGTCCTTAGTGCATATACAAAATAGAGATCAAAATCTCAAATTTATTCAAAAAGATGTGGGTACTCTGCCCGCATGGAATCTTTATGCTCCCAGGTAGCATATTCAAGACTGTAGTAGGTCCACTAAACTTTTACCATCTCTATAAATCGATTCTAGAGCATTTTGACCTTTTTGTCCAATACTCACACTGGCTGAACCTGAAATTCTCCCTCCATCTCTACCTAAATGAGATGCTAATCAATAATATGGTTAGGGTCATGTACATATTTATTTAATAAATATACATGAATTACATTATGCACATTCATGGAAGACGACAATGCAATCATGTATGCAACTGGACCTATTCTGTCCAATATTTTAAATGGACCACAGAATCTGGCTACCATCTTTGTACAACTACCCAATTTCAATGAGATTTTCTTGGGCTTCACTTTCAAAAGTACATGCTTCCCTACTTTAAATTCTCTAGATGTCCCGTTCTTGTCTGCATAAACTTTCTATCTATCCTGAGCTGCCTTTAAATTCTTCTTGATCTTAACCACCTGGTCTTCCATGTCCTTGAGCAACATCAGCCCAAGTACCACTCTATCTGTCGGGTTGTCCTAGCTTACTAGAGTATCACATTTCCTACCATACAAGGCTTCAAATGGGATCATTCTTAATGAAGCTTGATACCCATTATTATATGCAAAATCAACCAAGTGTAAGTAATCTTCCCACTCAGATGGCTTATCCATCACATACATCCTCAACATGTATTCAATTATTCGATTGACCCTCTCTGCTTTCCCATCTGTCTAGGGATGATATGTTGTGCTAAAGTTTAGATTTGTGCCAACTCCTTTAAACAATCCCCTCCAGAAATTGGAGGTAAACTTTGTATCTCTGTCCAAGAAAATTGTCCTAGGTATCCCATGCAATCTAGCAATTTCCTTCATGAAAATTTCTGCAATATTAGTCGTTGTATGTGTTGTCTTCACAGGCACAAAATGAGCAGCCTTTGTTAATTTGTCAACCACCACCATGATTGAATCATGTTTCTTATTCGTTCTGGGTAATCCTATGATGAAATCCATGGTGATCACTTCCCATTTCTTCTCTAGAATTTGAAATGGCTACAACAAACCCATTGGGTGCCTATGCTCAACCTTCACCTTCTGAAATTCCATACATCAAGTGATGTAATCAGAAACATCCTTCTTCATTCTTGGCCAAAAGAAATGGATTCTTACTGCTGTAATCGTTTTCTGGTAACCGGGATATCCAACATAAGGAACATCATGCATTTCCTTCAATACCAAATTACTTAGTTCTCTAGAACTAGGAACATAGATTCTTTTTTAATGCATGAGTAATCCATATTCCTTTATCTCATACTCTTTCCTTTACTTGTAAGTAATGATGGTTTGTAACAAGACCAACTAAAATTCTTCTCTTCAAGTCTGAATGATGCATACTGACATCAGTAGCATGCATGATATGCACTCTTCTACTAAGTGCGTTGGCAACTTTATTTTCCTTTCTCTTGATATGCTTGATATCAAATTCATATTCACTTAGAAATTCCAACCATCTTGTTTTCCTGGCATTCAAGTTCGATTGTTCAAAAAGATACTTCAGTCTAATGTGGTCTGTCCTTAATTTGAATTTCTTCCCCATGAGATAATGCCTCCACATCCTCAAGGCGTGAACAATGGTAGCAAGTTCCAAGTTGTGGGTGGCATAGTTCCTCTCATGTACCTTAAGCTTTCTGGACTCGTATCCAATGACATGCCCATTTTATGTGAGGACTCCCCCAAGTCCTTCCTTACATGCGTCTGTACATACCACAAAACTTTCATTTGGGTCAACAATCTTTAACAAAGGTGCACTAGTAAGTACTTCCTTCAGCAGATTAAATTTCTTTTCACACTTGAGTGTCCATTCAAATTTAGTTCCCTTCTTTTGAAAAGAAGTGATGGGATGAGAAATACTAGAAAACCTTACTATGAACCTTATGTACTAGCCAACGAATACCATAAAATATCTGATGTCTGATACATTTCTGGGTGTTGGCCATCCTCTAATGGCTTCGATCTTCTCTTGGTCTACTGTTGTACTGAAATAATGTGTCCCAAGTAATGGATCTTTTTTTGATAGAAAGAACACTTAATCAACTTGGCATACAACTGATGTTCTCTCAGTACTTGCAATACCAGTCTTAAGTGATGTTCATGCTCCTCTTCAGACTTAGAATAGATAAGTATGCCATCCAGGAATACTATGACAAACTTATCCAAATAATTTCTGAATATGCCATTCATTAAGCACATGAATACAACTGGTGCATTGGTCAGTCCGAATGGCACCACTACAAATTCATAATGCCCATAACTAGTCCTAAAGGTTGTATTATGAAAGTATTCTTCCTTGATTCTTACCTGATGGTATCCTTCCCTCAGGTCAATTTTTGAAAATATCTTTGCTCTTAGCTGATCAACGAGGTCATCAATTCGGGGTAGAGGATACTTGTTCTTTATAGTGTACTTGTTCAGTTGTCGAAATTCAATACACAGCCTCAAGGTTCCATCCTTCTTTTTCATAAAAAGTACTAGTACTCCCCAAGGTGAAACACTTGGACGTATGTACCCTTTCTTCAACAATTCCTCCAATTACGTTTGTAATTCTTTTAACTCCGGTGTGCTCATTTTGTAAGGTGTTTTTGACACCAGGGAAGCTCCCATCACTAAATGAATTGAGAAATATATCTCCCTTCTTGGTGGCAATCCATGTATTTCTTGGAATACATCTTCAAATTCTTGTAGCATTGAGAAATCTTCAAGGATTGGCCCCTTTGTATTATCTGGCTCTTCCACATGAGCTTCATATAGTTGACATCCTTTCCTAAAACATCTTTTTAGATGTAAGGATGAAATTTCCTTTATAGATATGGGTCTTGGAACTCCTTTCACAATGCTATGTTTTCCATTTCCATCAAGACATGTAAATGTCTTGTTATGACAATCTAGGACAACATGATTCTTTTCCAACCAATCCATTCCAATCAGAATATCATAAGACCCCAATGGTATGATATTTAGATCAATACTAGTATTCACACCATTAAGACTCATGGAACAACTTATGACCATATCATGGATTCTTCTTTTGGTTCCAGTGGCTAACTGAACCAAACTTTCTTTTCCATGTTTACTTTTCTCCAAATGTAATCTATCCACTATCTTAGGATCAATGTAGCAATGATTTTCTCCTGAATCAATCAAAATAGAAACAAGTTGATTTACGATCTTACATTCCATCTCGATCATATTGGACTGGTACTCTGCTTTTCAATCATTTAAAGATGCATAGATTCTTCCCATATCTTCGACTTTCGTATCCTCTTGTATGTTTTGCGCAATATTCACTATGTCCTTTTTGTGTGGGCAATCCTTGTACAGGTGATCTTCCTTGCATCCCTAACATTGGATTGGTGGTCTTCCCTTTTTTCCCAAGGAATATTCTTTCTTGGAGTCTCCCTTAGCATACTGATCTTGATGATTCCTATTAGGCTCATTTCTATTGAATGGATGTTTTAATCCTTTCCTCCTTTGATCGGACTTCACATTTTTCTTGTCCTTCCAAGATTTATGCAGGGATTCTCTTCCCTGGCCTTGCTCATACATGTATTTAGCCTTCCTAATGTCCTCTATCAAGGTCTTGGGTTCATCATACTTGATATTTTCCTTATAAAAGGTTGGAAGTCCACTTAGAAATCTCTGTATTTTCACTTTCTCATCACCAATTAACCTGACATACTTTAACAATTCCAAGAACTTCTTCTCGTATTTTTCTATAGTCATGCTTCCAATCAGAGTTCAAAGAACTCTTGCATTTTCTTATCATAGAAATTCTCTGAGAGGTACTCCTTATGGAAGTACTTCTTAAAATTCTTCCAAGTGATCCTTCTTTCATTAATGTACTCCACTTGCTTCAGTTGGTCCCACCACATTGCAGCTTTCCCATGTAAATGGTAGGTGGAAATCCTGGCTTCCAGGTTAGATGAATAGTTATGCAATTGAAAATATCTCCTAAGCCCAAGAAACCATGCTTCGACATCATCTTCCCTTTCTCTTTCACCCTCAAAGGAAGGTGGCTTGAGCTTCCTCAGCTCTCCTTTCAAACTATCTACCTCTTGTTTCCTTATTTGGTGTTTGACAGGAGACGCCTCTGGACTTCTTACGGGATCTTCCGATGCATAAAAATTTCCTTCTGAATAAGGAGGTGAGTGGTGTCCATGAGCTCTTCTATCACTTCTAGAATAACCAACTCTTCCACGATCATCCCTTATTTCATGGCACCTGCCTTCTTCCTCTTGTCTTGAGTTTGATCCCTTCTTCGTTTGTCTCTGCAACTCATTTAATATCTGCAACGCTTGAGCATTTATCTTACTTTTCTCTCTCATCAGTCTCTCGTTGTCTTCTTTCTATCTCTGCACTTCCATATTTGGGTTTCTTACCATTTCTATTAACGTTTCCTGCTCTCCTTTTCCCTTGCATCCATTGGACTTTGTCTCTACGTTACCAACTCTGGTATTCTGGCCTTCGGCTTCCTTATCATGATTGGATTCTCCCACGCCTTCTTCCATTTCCTCAATATGCATTTTGAGTTGATGTCCTTAAGCCCCTTAATTATGCAAAATTTGTAAGCGACCATTTTGTTATAATTACGCATATGATAAACAAAATTTTCAACAATGCTATAATTCCTTTTGCTTCTTAATGCAGACTCCCTTCTCTCCTAAGGTTGCATGACTTCCTGGTCAAGGGTCTTCAATCCTGAGTTGAATTGGCTCTTTGAAACCTTGATGCTTTCACTCTATATCTAAAAATAGGCCCTTTTGGCTTTTCAGGCACAGGTCCAATGGCCCCCGTCACCTTCTCCTTCTCCCTTGCAAAAATCTCAGAGTGGGCGCTAGCTCCTTTTCTCTTGTCCCCTCCTTAGATGTGACCTTAAGCAGTGACCTCATGCAGATGTGTGATTACGTCCATGCTCAAAGGTGGTTAAGAACCAAACTACTTTTCGCCCCACAATTCACCTCGAGCCACCACGTGTCCTTTTACCAAAACCGTGGTCTCGACTACGGCTTGTCCTCGACTTCGTAAATCCTGAGCACCACCTATCCCCGCAATGCAAGGTGACTGTTGATCTCACAATATTGATGGTGCTACTAAAAAATTGACCGAGATATACCTCTTGGGAACCAACAGTTCCGATTTAACTCTCCCATATCGACGGTTGTGGTCGTTTCAGAATTCTGGACTTCGGAGTTCTCATGTCTCAAACTTTACTTCCCTCAAAATACATGGGATTCTGCCACGCGTCATTTTGAATCGGACAGTGGGGAATTATTTTGGATGATTCGACGATTGTCGTTTACTTTAGGTCCTTACCCGGAATCCACAGCTTTGCGCCACCTACTCTCCTGATCTGATAGTTCAGGTCTACTTTGAATGATCCGGCAGTCGACATTTACTTCAGGTATCTAGCTCTTCGGGCTTCAGGAGTTTCAGCTCTCAACTGAAAACTCTTAGAGTAATTTATTTGGATTCCATGATCCGTCGCCACGTAGCAAAATACTGTAAGCAGACACGTGGTCCAATCAGGTGAGTGACACATGTCACGTCCTAGCTGACATTTCAATCATCATCATGATAAAAAATTACTGACACTTGGCACACATCCCATGTGTCCATGTCATCCCTAGTGACATCCACCAACCATGTCACTTCAAAAATTTTGGGGTCCACATCACCTCCTGGTGATGTCATCATGCCCCACCCCTTTGACTCTTCAAGCTTCAAGACTTTGGGAGTTTCCACACTATCACACTTCCAATTCTCTCGAACTTTGATTTCTTGAACTGACCAAACTATCTCCATTTGTCTCCCTTATCAGACGACCCATATTAACCCTGGACTCTGGGACTTCGAAAGTTACCGCTGGAAGGATCAACAACTGCCATTCCTTCGGGCCTTCGGACTTCGGAAAACTCAAACCTCAATTTTTTTTCCAAAACGTTTTTATCCGAAGCTCACAATATACCAATGTGTGTCTCCCATGGATTGATGGATACGATTTATTTGGGTCTTCGGATTTCAGAAATCTCAACTTTCAACCTTTGATTTCCCCCGAAGTGCATGGATTTCTGCTACGTGTCCTCCTAGATCGGATGGTTGAGATTCACTTCGGCTTTTCGGGCTTCAAAAATCTCAATTCTCAATTTCTCCTCACTCTCTCTTTCCCGGAGTGCTTTCACCCGAAGCACATGATCGGTTGACACATGTCCTCCTATGGATCAAAGGTCCCCAACTACTTCGGCTATCTGAAGTTTCAATGATTGATGACTATCAAGTCACATCACTACATGCCTTTCAATTTGCAGGGGCATGCATCGATGGTTTGGAGTAACCCACTTTTTGCCCCAAAGTTCTCCTGATGCTGACATGTAAACCCTCGGTGAAACCATGGTTTGGATTGTGGGACCGCCTTGGGAAATTATCTCCTGTGAAACTTGGTTCCTCGCAATGCCTCTTATCCGTTGATCTCACTCTCCAATCGGATCCGATGACTGTGACCTTAGCCCTTGCTTCCTTTTCATCAGATGACCGTTGTTCACCTGTCCTCCGATCGAATGATCTCAGATCTCTCCTGATCCTATAGTGGTGATCGCTCTCTAATTTGAAGGGGGGTGGTCACGATCCTTCGAACCCCTTACAACGGGTCTTTGACGTTCTATCTCCTACATATATTCTGCAATTCCATTCCTCCCGATATTTTCAACTTCACGGTCAGAATTCGATCTTGACCCCGAGACTCTGATCAACAGACCCGACCCATACCGGCCCGTTGTTTCAACCAGAAGCTTTGATAACAGTCTGTAACATCCCCAGCCACCCACAGGACGGGGCATGCTACCTACAAGCCCACCCTTGGACTTCGTACTCTTATCGATACCTTCTTTAATTAATAAGAACGCATAAGATACAATATTTAGTGACATGCACAACAATATACAACAAGCATGCATAATCTAATATTTAGTTAAACGATAATTAAAATACAAAGTGGAATTACATTCATACGTAGATAATAATATCACAATAGAGAGCACTTATCTTTATAAAAATGAGACATCAATTGGCTGCAGACCAAGGACGTTCCACCCAACCGTAGAAACCACTGCTCCAAATCTCAATGACAGTGTCACCCCCGAGCCAGGGCTATGAATCCACAAGGATGGTTCCAAAGTGTACTTGGGTTCCAAAACCAGTCAACTCTGAAGCTCTCATAGGTTTCCCAGCACCCACAACAATCCAATTACCTATCTCTCTTCTACCCAGCCTGTACTTCCCAAGAGAATGGACCTCCACCCTTCTCTGCCACACTGTCCCTCAAGCGGTCCTTCTCCTTTTTCCAGGGCCTCCAACACAACTGGTCTAGAATCTCAATGTTGGAACTCTCAGGACTCGTAGTTGTGAGAAAAAAGGGCACAGGCCAATGCTTCTCAGACATGCAGGCCTGAGGTCATGGCTGGATTGTACCAGCGACCATTACAACGAATTATCCCGTGGCAAATTCTCAACAGTTCCTTTCCCTTTTCCAAGCCAAGATGTAGGGTAGGATGGATCAATGGATGGGTGAGTGAGTGCATGAAAGGGCGTGAGGGAAACAATGGTACGAAATGCAGAAGTGAAGGAGTGGACGAGCCAATGACCAACCCCACAATCAGACCAGGGACGGGTTTAAGTATTTTCATGGGGAATCAAGAACCTCCTGGCCTTCCCCAAGAAGCTCATGTAATCGGTCCCCTCCCTTAGGCAAAAAGGTTAATTAAAATAGGAATAAATTTTTAGCCTCTCAAGTCCCCTCTGTTGTGGAATCATAGCCCCCTATAACTCTAGTCCTTGTTCGTCTAGTAGCCAGTGATGTGTTTATTATTAATGATGATCAAAACATTACATTTCTTGGGCATACTAGCCCTTTAATAATTGTTTGGGCACTCAGGCCTCTCAACATTGTAACAATACATAATTTAAAATGGGGGTTCGAAACCCGGGGTGTTACAGGTTGTCCTTTAAGAGTTGGAGAACTTGTTGTTGATGCTCGATGTGTCTTCCACTACTTGAACATTATATTTTTCTTTTAGGGAAGAAGTGATGGAAGGTGGGTAGTATCCATAGAGTGCCATAAATGGTGTCATTTTTTTTGCAGTATGAAAGGAAGTGTTGTACAACGATTCTGCCAAGGGTAACCATTTGAACCATTGTGTTTGTTTATCAAAGATAAAGAAACGAAGGTAGCCTTACATATATTTGTTCACTATCTCGGTTTGTCCATTAGATTGAGGATGATAAGATGAGCTATGATCCAATTGAGTACCCAAACAAGAAAATAATTTTTTCCAAAAATGTCTAGTGAAGACGGGATCTCTATCACTTACAATAATCTTTGGGATTCCATGTATCTTTTGAACTGTCTCCATGAATGTGGTGGAAACTTTATTGGATTTAAAAGGATGAGAGAGTGCACAAAAGTGTGTGTATTTGGTCAGTCTATCAACAATCACCATGATGAAACTCTTTCCTTAAGACTTCGGTAACCATGTGATGAAATCCATTGAAACCTCCTCCCAACTCTGACTTGGGATGGGTAATGGTTGTAAAAGACCCGGGGTCTTAATTGTTTCCACCTTATTTTTTGGGAAAACCAAAAAATATGCCACAAACCTTTGAACATTAGTTTTAAGGCCATCCAAATAAAATTCCTTCTTGACCCTATGGTAGGTTTTCAAAAATCCTGAGTGCCCTCCTACCGGAGAGGTGTGCAATTCCAATAGTAGATTTTGTTTGATTTGGGAGTTCTTACATAAATATAAGCGATATTTGTACAATAGTGAATCATTTTTCCATGTAAATGTATCTGATGCACAAGAATCCTACTGCAACCTTTCAATGAGATTCCACATGTTTTCTTCAATCTTCCATTCATCCCTGGCTTCTATTATCCAATCAAGTTCGATGATCGAGATAACACAGAGAAATGCCTCAACATCTTCATCCTTTCTTGAGAGTGCATATACCATGACATTTTTCATCCCTTTTTTATAGATGATTTCAAAATCATAACCCAACATCTTGGTCACCCATTTTTTTCTTTTCTTATGAAGACATCCTTTGTTCCAAGAAGTATTTAAGACTATCATGATCTATTTTGACCTTGAAGTGCCTACCTACTAGCTAAGGGTGCCATTTCTTCAATGCATGTAGTATTGCCATCATTTCCTTCTCATAAATGGGTTTGTATAAGTCCTTTCCCTTGAGTGACTGAATTTCAAAATCAAGGGGCCTTCCTTCTTGCATTATAACAACACAGATGCCATTTCCCGAGGCATCACATTCCACAATAAAGGTTTTTGTGAAATATGGTGTGTTCAAGACATGAAATTTTCAAATTGTCGCTTTAAGTTGTTCAAAATATTTATTTTCCTTTGGAGTCCTTGAAAAATCATCCTTCTTAGTTAATGTCATTAAAGGTGCTTCTATTCTTCCATAGTTCTGAAAAAACTTGTGATAGTAACCTGTAAAACCCACAAATCCTCTAAGATTCTTCAATGTTTTTGGAATCGGCCAGTCCATCATGGCCTTAATATTGTTCAGGTATACCTTAACACCTTCATGAGATACAATATGACCCAAATAATATACCTCCTTCACCCCAAAGAAACATTTGGATGGTTTGGCATATAGTTGTTTCTCCTTTAGTAGTTGTAGCACCTTGTCAACATGTCACACATGATCCTCCCAATACTTTGTATAGATTAGTATATCATAAAAAAATACTAACACAAATTTTTGAAGAAATGGATTGAAAATGGAATTCGTCAACCCTTGGAATGTGGAAGGTGCATTATTAAGGCCAAAAGGCATGACCAAAAATTCATAATGGACTTCATGAGTTCAAAATGTTGTTTTTGGGATATTTTCTTCCCTCATTCTAATATGATGATAACATGAATGAAGATCCAACTTTGTGAAATAGATTTATCCATGAAATTCATCTAAAAATTCATCAATGAAAGGAATGGGAAAATTATCTTTAATAGTGATCTTGTTGAGATCTCTATAATCTAGACACATACTCCATGAGCCCTCTTTCTTTAGTACCATTACCGCTGGTGCAGAGTAAGAACTTTGGCTAGGTCTAATGATTCCAGCCTCTAACATTTCTTCAACCATATGCTCAATTTCACTCTTCTGGGCATAAGGGTATCTGTAAGGCCTGGTGTTAGGAGGAACACTTCCATGAATTAGGTGAATAGCATGATCATGATTTCGAGTGGGTGGAAGGTATTTGAGAATACCTTCAAATACTTTGGAATGCTTATCAATGATCCCTTGGATATCTAGGGGAATAGATGGCTTAGATGTTTGAACATCTAGTGAGCATAGTTGTACAATTACACCCTGATTCCATTTTTCCAATAATTTTGTCATGCCACTAGAGCTTATCACCTTACCGGGTTTCCCTTTGATACTCCTTAACTCAATTTCTTTTCCTTCCAATGAAAATTTCATGAAAAGTTCTTGAAAATTAAAATCCATTGTTCCCAATTATTGTAACCATTGGACTCCTAGTATGCCATCAACACCACCCATGGGTATAGAAATCATTGGAATGTTCATTACATATTCACCCATAGTAAGATTGATCTTATTGCATTTTCCTAAAAATTTGATAGTTCCTCCATCTACAATCTTTACTTGAAACTCTGGCACTAGATATATAAAGCAATTGAGAGCTTTGGCTGATTTATAGTGAATGAAATTATGAGTACTACCAGAATCAATTAGGACTATTACCTTTTTCTTTTTGATATATCCTTCGATCTTGAGGGTTTGAGGAGTGCTAATTCCAGCCAATGCATTACATGATATCATGGGAGTCAACTCTTCAGAAGAAATCTCTTCTACATTTTCATCTTGAGATGGTTCTTGTTCTTGTTCTTGTTCTTCTTCCTCTTCACAATATATGTAAAATAATTTCTTCTCACCACACTTATGTCCCTTACTTTACTTGTTCTCACAATTAAAGAATAAACATTTTTCTTTTCTTTCCTCAAATTGTTGAGGTGTCAACCTTGTAGGTTGAGGTGTTTCAGAAGAAGGGACATTATTCTCTCAATAGATGTTAGGATTGGTCCTTTTAGTAGCGGTATCCATATTTTTACTTTCAACATTTATCGCCACCCTGAATGCATTCTCCAATGATTTGAGTTCCCAAAGGAAAACCTCATGTTGAATGTTATCCTTTAAAGTTCCTATGAATACATCAATCATGTGCTCATCTAGAATATCCGTTACCTTTATATTCAATCTTTGGAAGTTCTCAATGTGCACCATAATTGAACCCTTTTGCTTGATATTTATCAATTGGCTAAAGAAGGTATTGCCCCTTATATCCTCATAGTGTGCTATCATTTCTTCCATGAAAATTGTTCAAGTGACAAGTGATTTGCGAGAACAAATCCATCGATACCACACAAATTGATTGGGTTCTAAATATAAAGAAGCAATTCGTATTTTTTGTGTATGTGGCACATCATGTAAATCAAATAATTTCTCCATCTGAAGTATTCAATTTGATTGGATCCTTTCCATCAAACTTCCTCATATTGATCTTTGGAAAGTGGTTGGTATTCAACCCAAATTTGGAGTTTCTCCAGTCTTGATTCATCTTCCTTGTGTCCTCATCATGAATTTCATGGGATACATTTTCACTTTCAGGTGTCCTCTCTATTAGGAAAATTTTCAATCCTTCCATGATATCCCTTTTTAAATCATTCATCTTAGTATCCATTATTTCCTCCAACTTATATTTAGTTGAATCCATCATCCCTTGTAGTTCATATTTTGTTATTGTCTTCTTTTGTAAATCATTTATGTCCCTACTCATTTATTCACCTTCATCAAGAGTCCAAGTAAGATTGTCTGGAGGCTTATTTAGTGTAGATGTTCCCTTTTTTGGTGGCATATTGGCCAAGTATCACTTTTCAACCTTGATTTCGAGGTGGTTCTTCTAGACAATATTTATTTTGTTGTATCTCCAAAATTTCATCTCTTCTGGGTCTGAAAATTTATTTTTGTAGTTCTCTAATATGTCTTCTCTACAGTGCCACAAGTCTGCTCAAAATTGTATGTGCCAAGTGGAAGTTATGGTAACTTCCCCACACCTTGCTGATTTTTGTCCCTTCGAGGAGAGTGTACTTGTAAAGCATGTCAAGCTCACAATATACGATATTTGATTCTAAAAATTATACCATAAATACTAAAGACTATCCACTATCCAATGTAACTGGTCTCACTTAATTTGGATACTCACTGAAGAAGATATCACTATTTTACCTAGAAGATCTGTTTAAGACTAGTTAATATGACTAGTCAGATACCCTATCTTACACAGGGTGTATCTAAAAAATTAGGATGACCTAGAAGATAAAATTTTTATGACATATACCTTGATAATTTCTATGAATATCCTCCATGTTTTAGGGTCTGAAACGTTACAAAAAAAATATAGTGAAAATTTTGCAATGGCTAAATTTAGTACAATTCCATAACCCTATCATACATAGGATATATCTCCAAAAGTGTAATTCCTCGAGAGTTGAAATTTGAACCCCACGTACCGTGGTCTGTATAATAAATTTCCTCCAAGGTTTTCCTTCTAAAACTTTGTAGCAAAAATGTTATAGAAAAAATTCTAAGGTGTCTCAGATGCAACAACAACACCCCAACACCTTGAGCTCTGATACTAAATGTTAAGAACCAAATATCAAAATAGCATAAAAAAACCTTCGAATAAGTACTCAACGCCTTAAAAAAGAGAGAATTTCAGATAATAAGCCTCTTCAAGGAGGCAACCTCCTTATACACCACATAAATTCCCAAATACAAGATGATTTCAAATGAAAATTTCTCCTTGGTATATATAGGAGACTAGGAGGTATAATTACAACTAATGGACCGAAGCCGACATAAATAAAATAACATTACTAATGTAATATGCCTCAATTAAGTGGTAATACACAACTATTTAGGGCTTAACAACAAACATCATATGGCTAAAAAATGCATAAGATGTTTCATACACTTATTTAAATTGACTCATGGTTTCTGAAATACCATCAGAGTCTACATTGTCTTCAGATAAATGATTTGATGAAGATGTAGATGATACATACTCTTCTCTATTGTCGATGAATGCACCATCTGAGTCTACATGCATGCCCAACATTTCATATTTCAAATTCATTTTAGATCTACGACTAGGTTCAACAAAATACCATCTTGTATGTATTTCTTGTGGCAGAAACCTCTTGATAATATTTTTTGTCTTGGAGCGAAGAGCTCCTCTCTTTGTCAAATTGAAGTCATAAACAAGTATGTCAACATCATCTAATTTTAAGAGGTCAGTGCGACGACGAGTTGTATTTTGACCCTTTATTTTTCTCTTTCTATTGACATGTTTCTCAACCACCATCTCTGGCTTGTGAACACCATTGAATGGGTGTGTACTTTTTTCATACCAATGCAATTCAATCACAATAACATCATCATTTTATTTCTCAATATTTATAACCTTTACAATCCAGAATGGATAACCATGTGGAACTTCAGTCGATAAAACTTCAATCATGCTACCATCCTTAATATCTTGTATTGAACCCTTGTAAAGGTCTTTCATGGCTTCATGTTGTGCACGTGACCTTCACGAACCAATATACATTTATCTTTCCTCTTCTTGTGTAAGCTCAATAGCACCTTGAGATTCTTGTTGAACTTCAACAATGTTTGTTTCTTCAGATTCATTTGGCATATTTTGTGGCCAATGAAATGGAGTCTTCAACATTGTATCTTCATTTTTTGAGCTTGAAATTATGTCACTTTGACTCTTGAAAAAAGACTCCCACCAAACAGAATCAACAACATCAAAGTACTCATATGTATCCTTAATGGATTTTTTTTTTATTTCTTCCAGGCATTCAAAATAATCTACATCTCTATTACGCCTCCGTGCATTATGGGTTTCATAAGTTGATTGCAAAAATACAAACTTTGATGCAAATATTGGACGATCTAGAATGAAATTCAAAAATGCTAAACCTGATGAAGGCCCCCATTTGGTAGTAGTTGAATACTGTATTCCCCATATAAGTGTTTTCCCATCAATATTTTTGAAACAAAATTGATGTTGGAAGATAATGTCATTAAGATGTTCAATACATTTTTCTTCACGATGCGATCCCCGAATAAATCTTTGCATGTCAACAGTTTCTTCTAATATATGAAAAATAGTCTTTGGAATATATTCTTTCTTAATACATTCAATCAATGATGGTAGGATTCCAACAGTTTTCCTATTCAATGTTACTGAAAAATGACTGAACATTTGATCAATATGATCATGATTGTGTCCAACAAGAAGGAAACCGACTTTCACCTTTTGAAAGATTCCCATTTCAACAAGCATGCTTAGATATCCAAACACAATTTGATTTTTATTTTCACGACTAGTGTTGTCCAACTGTAGATAGAGAACTTGAGGAAGATTTCCAAACTAGTGAGTGAGCACATGATGAATTATGGTGATGGTAATATTTTCATCATTATGAATATTTGGAGCTGTGAAGTAAACTCTTGGACACATTTTTCCATTGAAAACCATACAACCAACCAAGTGAAATTGAATGAAATTCTCTTCCTGCAAATTTTTGGGTGTACAGAAAAAATGTGGTAGAAATGTTTTCTTCTGGTCCATGCCATCAATTATCATACCTAAATATTTTTTTGGAGCATCATAACACTTCTTCTGATGTTTTTACAACTTTTTACTTTCACTTGATTGTTGATTCTGATGTTCTTGAAGTGCTTTTAGTATGGAATCTACACATGACATAAAATGAAAATATTGATCGTATTTTTTCATAGTTGATAACTATTCAATTTAAAAAAAAACAAAATAGTAAATACATACCTCTTTCTAGCCCTTCATATTTATCTCTTCTTGATTTAAGAGTAGCACATATACTACAAATCACCATCCATGACTTCTTAGGAATATAAACATTGTTGAATTGTTTCTTCCATATTCTTTTAAAATATGCATATGTAATAAAATTACCATTTCCTTCAACACCGTCAACATATCCTTTGTACAAGTTGTAGATTCCCCTCCTTGAAAAATTATCTGGAATATGTATTGTGTCTCTATATGGAATACACTCTCTATGTTTGGAAAATAAATCATGCGTCCATGACAATGTAGTGTTTGTCAACGCCCCACTCTCTCATCCATGGTGTACCTTTGAATAAAATGAAGGATCTTTTTCCAACCTTGTATGGATTCTTGATAGATGAAGATTTCCAATTGAGTGAATTTTTTTTAAAGTCTTTTTGCAAAGTAAAATATTCCCAATGCGATAAGCATATCCTATATAGGTGGATATCATGCACCCCATCAAACATGAATTTTGCATGCTCTTATTCATTGACAAATATGTCTTCCTTTTATTCAAGGAATACATGTAGTCCATTCTTTTCAAATAATTCTTTTGACAACATTCACTTGAAATCAATTCACTTATGGAAATTGATTTAGTGAGAAATTTGTTCCTAGACCATGTATAACTAGAATGATTTGGATTGATATAAAAATATCTAATCCTGGTCCTAGACACAATGTTTCTTTGCAATGTCTCCACTATTTCATCATCCACACTAGAAGGATTTTCCTTATCACTAGAAGGAGTATCAAACAAAACATTGTCAGAAGACTGAACTAGAGAATGTCAATCACCTTGGTTTATTGTAGTTGAATGATTGAGAACATCATCATCAACATAATCAATTGGAGAAAAATCATCATCATAATTGTGTCCACCATTGACATAATCATCTTCATTACTTTCAAAATCCCCACTTGAGTGAAAATTTTCACCATCTTGCTTAGTTCCTTGAAAATCTTCATCATTGTCTTGAAAATCCTCACTTAGAGGAAAATCATCATCAACATTGTTGCCTTTTAATTTATCGTTTGGGAAATAGTGTCCACCAATGGCGTAATCATCTTCACTACTTTGAAAATCACCACTTGAGAGATATTCTTCATCATCCTTGTTATTGGCTTGAAAATCCTCACTTGGAGGAAAATCTTCATTATCCTCATCAGTACCTTGAAAATCCTCACTTGGAGGAAATTAATCATCACTAACATTGCTTCTTTTAAATTTCTCATTCGAGAAATATTCTCCAGCATTGCCATAATCATCATCAATACTTTTAAAATCCCCACTTGGGGGGGATTCTTCATCATCCTCATTGGTGCCTTGGAAATCCTCACTTAGGAGGAAAATCTTCAGCAGTACCTTCAAAATACTCACTTGGAGAAAATTCATCATCACCAACATTGTTTTCTTTAAATTCCCCACTTGGGAAAAAGTGTCCACCATTGTCATAATCATCTTCACTACTTTTAAAATTTCCACACGAGGGAAATTCTCCATCATATTCATTGGTGCCTTGGAAATCTTCATCGATACCTTGAAACTCCTCACTTGGAAGAAAATTTTCATCTGAATCATTTAAACGTTGAACATAGTCTCCACTTTGACCTACATTTTGATTATTTTCATTACTATTAAACTGTTGAATAGATTTATCACCATCATATTTCTCCTCTTCATCATCGGTGCCTTCAAAGTCCTTTGATTTAGGACTTTCATGAGGAACATGTTGAATAACATCTCTTACACTATGATCAAAATTATGAATAGATGAAAAATATGATGCCTCATTTACATTACAAACATTTCTATCACATTTCCTAGTCCCAACAAAAGAGGTATGCAAACAATTTGTTGATGTCTCGGAAATAAAATCTTATTTATCTGATGAAGCCATCCCTTCTCTCTAAGAACATAAAATGATACAAATGCTCACCCTCCCTATGAAATTATTATAAATTTCATAATGATATTTTCTCTTTAAATCCCCCCCCCAAAAAAACAATTTCCCTCCAAAATCCCCCCCCCCAAAAAAAATATTCCCTCCAAAATTTTCCCCTCAAATGTTTCCCTCCAAAATTTCCCCCCAATTTGTTTGCTTATTTTCCTTTAAAAATTAAAAACAACTTTTAGTCTTTTATTTCGTTATTTACATGTTAAATACAATATTTCTCATGTTTATTTATTTATCCCACATTCATTAAACATATTGATTTTCCATATAATTTTAGGTATATATGTAGACAATATACCTAATTTTTATTTATCCCACATTCATTATACTAACATTAATCTATATCATCTGTGTTATATATACACAGTATTGTTGTATCTTTTTACATTGTGTGATATCTTGGGTTGTATTCGTTAAAGGATTTGGAGCAAGCTACAAGGGAGAAACATCGAGAAGACTTCCGAGGAGAATCTAGCATTTCAGAGGTTAGTTATTTTTTAAATTCTTACCATTTACCAAAACAACAATTATAAGGTTATCTTTGAATCACATAATAATTTTTCATGTGAAAATTAAAAAACCTTAAATTTGTTTAGATGTTTTCTAATTTTTTCTAAAAAAATCCCAACTTTTTTAAAAAATTCAAAAAATTTTCAATTTTTTTAACAAAATCCTTAAGATTTCTTGAAAAAAAAAAAAAGAAAAAAAAGTCAAATTTAGGTTTAGTTTTGTAAAAAGATTTAGCTTTTATATTGTTTTTTACTTAAATTTTTTTAGTTTTGGCCCATGGTTGTTACTGGGCAATGTTCGAGGCTTGGTCGTGGGGCCTGGGGTGATTCCTGACATCGCCCTAGCCCGACCAGCCCCATGGCCAAGCCGTGCCACAGCTTGGCCATGGGGCTGGCCCCCTGTGGCCAAGTCACGGTCCTAGGGACTATGACTTGGCCATGGGGGATGGGGCCATCCCCCCATGGCTAATACATGGTCCCACAGGACCCTTCCTTAGCCACGGGGGGACATCGCCCCAACCCCCATAGCTAATCCCTCGGTGCGCCTGGGGCTTGGTTATGGGGGCTGGGGCGATTCCCGACATCGCCCTAGTCCCCCACAACCAAGGCACGATCCTGACATAAGACTAATAATTCCATGGGTCAAAATTTTTTAAATATGGGTAAAAAAAAATTAATTTCTTTTTAAATTAGTTCTTATATTCAATGTTTTTTTTTTAGTTTATTATAATGTAAAAGGCCTAATTTTTTTTTATTTTTTATCTTATAGTAAAATGGAAAGAAATAGATTATCTATGAATATATATGGATCAAAACCTGCAATAATGGCATCTAAAAATGCAACTGGAACCTCCATGAATGTTAGCCAACAAAATGATAGCATAACACCTAAGTTATCAAGGGGAATGAAGAATGTTAGAGAGTGGAAATATGTGGAAGGTGAAAACAAACTGGAATATTCTTGATTTGTTAAAGACAAGCAAGGAAACAATGGAGATCATATATATTTATATGTTTCTGAATTAGAACATATGGAAGGAAATTATCAACCACTTGGTTTGTGACAAGATAAATGTTTGGTGCCAGCCACATATATTGTTTATGCACTTTTCAAAGAAGGAAGAACTTATATCAAGTTTATATATTGTTTCAAATTGAGCAATTATAAAAAAAATGAATGTTTTTCAGAATTATGTGCATCCATCATTGATGACATTAATAAAGGCAATGTAAGTTTTTTTATTTCTATTTTTGTGTCATTTATTATTTTTAGTATCATAGTAATGTTTTAATTTTATTTAACATGAAAATGTTGAATTTTTTTTTTACAGGATTTTGCTGAACGAATTTCACAAATGTTAGTGGGGATTTACTCTACAGAGAATAATATCATGGATGTCATCAACACTTTTCATATTGAAAAGACATAAGAAGGAAGGAAAAAGAAACAAAAACTAATGGAGGTTGAACCTGCAAGAGTAGACAGAGAAGAACATGAAAGAAGAAAGAAAAAACTTCATTCTAGAAATCCTAAACGGGTTACATTTGAAAATGAGGAAACTTCAAATGAATATTTTATTGATATTGGTCCCAATGAGGTTATCACTCCTTCTCGCAAAAAGAATAAACAAGATAAACAAAAAAGAGTTATGGTTGATGATGAGTCTATTCCTATTGATTATGAAGAAATCATTGATTTAGATGAAACACATTTAAATCATAAGAGGAAGAAAACAAATGTTGTTAATGTTCAAGAAGCCATCATTAGCTCAGAGTATTATAGTGAAATTACTAAAGGTAGCAGAGAAATAATAACACCAGGTGTTGATCTAGAGGATGGTATTATGAAAACAACATAAAATTCCATTCAAAATAGAATGGGGATGGAAAACTTAGGTGATGATGGCCACACATTTCATTTGAATGTGAAACAACTTTATAAACCCACAGAAGGGCAAGAAAAATATCAAATTAGAAAACCGCATCACTTGCATATTCACAATTTGAAATCATTTATTAGGTACAATCCATATGCATAGGTGGTTGACTACCTAGTTCTTGTTCACCCAATGGAAGTTCCTATGAGGGAATAATTTTATAGATCAAAATGTTTTGACTACAAATATTATGTGATTGGAGGAAATCATTCTGCAGAGGCTAAAAGAGAATTAATGCAAGAATATCCCAATAATCCTCTTTTTGAGATAGTGAAATGCATAATTTATGCCAGTTTAACATATTCAAAAGAAAATTTAATTGCATGGGATCATAACAAAAACAATGAGTACAGAATGTCTATGATTTTCATTCAAAGGGTGAGATTTATCCATAATGAATTTTCTGAAATATGACGTGGGGAGAGATCAAATGTTGATGTCAAGCTTCGAAAGCAATGTTGTATGGAAATAGGATTCCCACTTGATGATGAAAATACAAAAGAAAAAAATCGCAAAGGAAGTGATATATTTAGAGTTGTGGGTAGCTATTTTTAATTGGGATCTAGAACTGGACAGGTATGGGATTTGATAGATGAGATATTCACCATATGGGAAAATGTTAGCATAAAAAATCAGAGAGTTAAGAAGGCTAAACCATTGATATGTGGCACAAGTAAGACAGGGCCTGGCATAAAAAATATTCCAGATGATATGACTATAAAACCTTAGAGATAAATACAAGGAGTGAAGGCTGATAAACTTATCATAACTATATTATCACGTGTTAGGTAGGGAGTATTGTCAATGGAAGAAATGTGTGATGAATTTAAAAAGTAAGTTTGTTGAGTTATTTTTATTTATGTTAGGACAAGAAAAATATTTTTTTCAGTTTAACATATCATTTTAACATTATTTTTGTTTTATTTAGTCACAAGGTGTATATGAGAATACAAGAGGAAATGATCAATATGTTGAATGAAGAAAGTTGGGATGTTATTAAACTCAACTATCCAGATTCAAGCTCTTCAGCAGTATTTGGAGTTTCCTTTTTCTGGTTGTCATCCAAGACATTTTTCCTCCAGCATAAACCATACAATTAAAACAAATAAGTGCATTACCATAGTAATATAGATAAAAGTTGCTAAATGCTTTACGAAAAACTCACCTACAAACCAAAGATAATAATCGACTGAGCAATTGACCATACTTTTGCAATAGTAGCGTTTACTCTTCTTGGTGGTAATACAGACAAGTAGGGTAAATTAGGTCTCCAAAAAAATTTTACGCTTCCCAAATTCCCTCCAAATCCTTGTGAAATTAATGAAGAAATATATTACAACTTTGACTTAGTCAGAGTCGTATGCAGTGCCATAAATATTTTCACAGATAGTCCAGGGATCATAACCGTTAATCATATTGTTGGGGGAGTGGAAATGAAGGGGGGGAGGAATTACCGATAATTCCTCATCATTGAAAGTTTATAAGGAGGAAGCCTATTTGATCAATATTGTAGAGAAATATTCTAATGACTACACATTTAAGTTTTTCATTATCCTCGAGGAAAGTGCTAAAGGTTGGAAATAATATTACAAACTTATTAATTCATTCACTTAAATAAATCATTTCCATTATCATTTTCGCACTACATCAAAATAGCCATGTGGGCCAGGTCAAGGGGTAGTATAGTTTTGATGTCCAGGATATAGTCCACAATTGCTAGATAGATTTTACTTGTAGGATGAGATTAGCGTTTGGAACAAAGTTACCGACGTAATGAGATTGTGATCTCAAAACGAGAAATCTGCCCCAAAAAACCCATATTGTTGCATAAAAAACATCAAAATAAACCCCCAAATCAAAAAGTGGTCTACCGGTAGCACCATTTTTTTAAACAGGGTAAAAATTGCAACATTTTTCAAACATGGCCTTCAAAACTCAAACAATAGCTCAAAAAAACCTTAAAATCGACACCTAAAAAAAAAGATGTTTTTGAAAAAAATATTATTTTCAAAACGTTAAAATTTTAGATAATTTGAAATCATATTTTTATCACTTGGCACCATTAAAGCCAAAACCTCAAAATCAACCATCAAATTGGAAAGTACTACTACCGGTAGCACCCATTCTAAAATTGGGGTATGAAAATGAAACATTTTTAGAAAGTGGTAAAATAACTCATCAATACTGTAAACAAAATCATAAAATCAACCCTTAAATGTTTACTTTTTAAATCTTATTATCACTCAAAGCACAAGGTAATACATAATTCCATGAAAATATCACAATATACTTTAAAAATTCAACATCACTTTTTAATATTTTATTTTCTTTTAATAAAAAAAAGTAAATACAAGTTACATTGAATGAAACATAAATTATTTCTTAAAAGTATTGTTATATTGTTCATATTAAAAACATATGAGCTAAGAAATTGTATTATATTATCCATAATAAAAAACATATCATTCATAAAACATAACAAAAGATTCATAACTTCATGTAAGATCATATGTAAGTTCAATGCTCATTTCTAGTTAGCATAAAAAGGTTAAGAACCAAATATCAAAATAGCATTAAAAAACCTTATAAGAAGTACTCAACGCCTTGAAAAAGCGAGAATTTCAGATAATAAGCCTCTTCGAGGGGGTAACCTCCTTATACACCACATAAATTACCAAATAAAAGATGATTCCAAATGAAAAGGTCTCCTTGGTATATATAGGAGACTAGGAGGTACAATTACAACTAATGGACCCAAGCCGACATACATAAACTAAAATTACTAATGTAATATTCCCCAATTAAGGGGTAATGTGCCACTATTTAGGGCTTAACATTCCCCTCCCCTTCATAAAAGTGTTATCTGCAATGCTTGAGTAATTTTGGATGCTTATGTATAAAAGACTCATCTTCCCAAGTGGAATCTTCAGCAGGTAGTTTCCTCCACTTAATGAGATACTCTAAAAAGGATCTATTCCTCAGTTGGTGAATTCTTGTGTCAATGATAGCTTCAGGCTCCAATATGATTTTTCCTTCCTTGTCAAATTCTGGAAATATAGTTTGAATTGGGATCTTGTCACCTATAACCTTCTTTAAGCATGAAACATGGAAAACTGGGTGTACTCATGACGATGCAAACAACTCCAATTTTTATGTCATAGTACCAATATTTTGCAACACCTTATAAGGGAAATAGTACTTTGGAGATAATTTATTATCCTTCTTAGGTTACTTGAGAGACATCTATTTGTATGGTTGTAGTCTTAAAAATACCCAATCCCCTATTTCAAAACTTCTTTCACTACGATGTTGTTTCATGTGATTTTGTTCCATGGTTAGGTTGTCCTTTAAGAGTTAGAGAACTTGTTGTTGATGCTCGATGTGATATTCCACTACTTGAACCTTAGTTTTTTCTTTTAGAGAAGAAGTGATGGAAGGTGGGTGGTATCCATAGAATTCCATAAATGGTGTCATTTTTGTTGCAGTTTGAAAGGAAGTGTTATAACACCATTCTGCCAAGGGTAACCATTTGAACCATTATGTTTTTTATCAGAGATAAAGAAACGCAGGTAGACTTACATATATTTGTTCACTATACCAGTTTGTCCATCAGATTGAGGATGATAAGATGATCTATGAGCCAATTGAGTACCCAAACAAAACAAAAAATGTCTAAAAATGTCCAGTGAAGATGGGATCTCTGTCACTTACAATAATCTTTGGGCTTCCATGTAGCTTTTGAACTATCCCCATGAATGAGGTGGAAACTTTACTAGATTTGAAAGGATGAAAGAGTGCACAAAAGTGTGTGTATTTGGTTAGTCTATCAACAATCACCATGATGACACTCTTTCCTTCAAACTTTGGTAACCTTGTGATGAAATCCATTGAAACCTCCTCCCAACTCTGAATTGGGATGGCTAATGGTTGTAAAAGACCTGGGGTCTTAATTGTTTCCACCTTATGTTTTTGGAAAACCAAAAAATCTTCCACAAACCTTTGAAAATCAGCATTAAGGCCATCCCAAAAAAATCCTTCTTGACCCTATGGTAGGTTTTTAAAAATCTTGAGTGCCCTCCTATTAGAGAGGTGTGCAATTCCAATAGTATATTTTGTTTGAGTTGGGAGTTCTTACATAAATATAAGCGATATTTGTACCATGGTGAATCATTTTTCCATGCAAATTTATATGATGCACTAGAATCCTGCTGCAACCTTTGAATGAGAGTCCACACATTTTCTTCATTCTTCCATTCATCCCTCGCTTCTATTATCCAATCGGTTTGGATGATCGAGATAACACAGAGAAAGGCCTCAACATCTTCATCCTTTCTTGAGAGTGCATATACCATGAAATTTTTCTTCCCCTTTTTATAGATGATTTCAAAATCATAACCCAACATCTTGGTCAACCATTTTTGTTTTTCTTATGAAGATAGTCTTTGTTCCAAGAAGTATTTAAGACCCTCATGATATGTTTTGACCTATTAGCTAAGGGTTCCATTTCTTCAATGCATGTAGTATTTCCATCATTTCCTTCTCATAAATTGGTTTGTATAAGTCATTTCCATTGAGTGGCTAACTTTCAAAAGCAAGGGGCCTTCCTTCTTGCATTAGAACAACACCAATGCTATTTCCTGAGGCATCACATTCCACAATAAAGGTTTTTGTGAAATATAGTGTGGTTAAGATGAGAGCTTTGCACATTGTCTCTTTAGGTTTTTCAAAAGCTTTAGTTTCATTTGGAGTCCTTGAAAAATCATCCTTCTTATTTAATGTCATTAAAGGTGATTCTATTCTTCCATAGTTCTGAACAAACTTGCGATAGTAACCTATCAAACCCCAAAATACTCTAAGATTATCCAATGTCTTGGGAATCGGCCAGTCCATCATGGACTTAATATTGTTAGGGTCTATCTTAACACCTTCATGAGATACAATATGACCCAAATACTCTACCTCCTTCACCCCAAAGAAACATTTGGATGGTTTGGCATATAGTTATTTCTCATTTAGTAGTTGTAGCACCTTGTCAACATGTCACACATGATCCTCCCAATACTTGCTATAGATTAGTATATCATCAAAAAATACTAACACAAATTTTCAAAGGAAGGGATTGAAAATGGAATTCATCAACCCTTGGAATGTGGAAGGTGCATTCTTAAGGCCAAAAGGCATGACCAAAAATTCATAATGGACTTCATGAGTTCGGAATGTTGTTTTTGGGATATTTTCTTCCTTCATTCTAATCTGATGATAGCCTGAATGAAGATCCAAATTTGTGAAATAGATTGCTCCATGTAGTTCATCTAAAAATTCATCAATGAATGGAATGGGAAAATTATCTTTAATAGTGATCTTGTTGAGATCTCTATAATCTGGACACATACTCAACGAGCCCTCTTTATTTAGTATCATTACCACCGGTGGAGAGTAAGAACTTTGGCTAGGTCTAATAATTCTGCCCTCTAACGTTTCTTCAACCATACGCTCAATTTCACTCTTCTGGGCGTAAGGGTATCTGTAAGGTCCAATGTTAGGAGGAACACTCCCATGAATTAGGTGAATAGCATGATCATGATTTTGAGTGGGTGGAAGGTCTTTGGGAACATATTCAAATACTTTGGAATGCTCATCAATGATCCCTTGGAGATCTAGGGGAATAGATGGCTTAGATGTTTGAACATCTAGTGAGCATAGTTGTACAATTACACCCTGATGCCCATTTTTCAATAATTTTGTCATGCCACTAGAGCTTATCACCTTACTAGGTTTCCCTGTGATACTCCTTAACTCAGTTTGTTTTCCTTCCAATGAAAATTTCATGAAAAGTTCTTGAAAATTAAAATCCATTGTTCCCAATTATTGTAACCATTGGACTCCCAGTACAACATCAACACCACCCATGGGTATAGAAATCATTGGACTATTAATTACATATTCACCCATAGTAAGATTGATCTCATTACATTTTTATGAGCAATTGATAGTTCCTCCATCTACAATCATTACTTGAAACTCTGGCGCTAGATATATAAAGAAATTGAGAGATTTGGCTAATTTATAGTGAATGAAATCATGAGTACTACCATAATCAATTATGACTTACCTTTTTTTTTTTGATATATCCTTCAATCTTGAGGGTTTGAGGAGTGCTAATTCCAGCCAATGCATTATATGATATCATAGGAGTCAACTCTTCAGAAGAAATATCTTCTACGTTTTCATCTTGATATGGTTCTTGTTCTTGTTCTTGTTCTTCTTCCTCTTCACAATATATGTAAAATAATTTCTTCTCACCACACTTATGTCCCTTACTGTACTTGTTCTCATAATTAACACATAAACCTTTTTCTTTTCTTTCCTCCAACTGTTGAGATGTCAACCTTGTAGGTTGAGGTGTTTTAGAAGAAGGGACATTATTCTCTCAATAGATGTTAGGATTGGTCCTTCTAGTAGCCGTATCCATATTTTTACTTTCAACATTTATCGCCACCCTGAATGCATTCTCCAATGATTTGAGTTCCCAAAGGAAAACCTCATGTTCAATGTTATCCTTTAAAGTTCCTATGAATACATCAATCATGTGCTCATCTGGAATATATGTTACCTTTATATTCAATCTTTGGAAGTTCTCAATGTGCTCCACAACTGAACCCTTTTTCTTGAGATTTATCAATTGTCTAAAGAAGGTATTGCTCTGTGTATCCTCATAGTGTGTTATCATTTCTTCCGTGAAAATTGTCCAAGTGAAAAGTGATTTGCAAGAAGAAATCCATCGATACCACACAAATTGATTGGGTTCTAAATATAAAGAAGCAATTTGTTCCTTTTGTGTATGTCGCACATCATTTAGATCAAATCATTTCTCCATTTGAAGTATCCATGTGATTGGATCCTTTCCATAAAACTTCCTCATATCGATCTTAGGAAAGTGGTTGGTATTCAACCCAGATTTGGAGTTTCCCCAATCTTGATTCATATTCCTTGTGTCCTCATCATGAATTTCATGGGATACATTTTCACTTTCAGGTGTCCTCTCTATTGGGAAATTTTTCAATCCTTCCATGATCTCCTTTTTAAACCATCCATCTTAGTATCCATTATTTCCTCCAACTTATCTTTAGTTGAATCCATCATCCCTTGTAGTTCATATTTTGTTATTGTCTTCTTTTGTAAATCATTTATGTCCCTACACATTTATTTATCTTCATCAAGAATCCAAGTAGGACTTTTTGGAGGCTTATTTGGTGTAGAAGTTCCCTTTTGTTGGTGGCATATTGGCCAAGTATCACTTTTCAACCTTTATTTCGATGTTGTTTATCTAGACAATCTTTCTTCTGTTGTATCTCCAAAATTTCATCCCTTCTAGGTCTGAAAATTTCTTTTTGTAGTTCTCTGATGTGAATTCTCTACAATGCCACAAGTCTGATCAAAATTGTATGTGCCAAGTGGAAGTTATGGTAACTTCCCCACACCTTGTTGATTTTTGTCCCTTCCAGGAGAACGTACTTGTAAAGCGTGCCAATCTTGCAATATATGATATTTGATTATAAAACTTATACCATAAATAATAAAGACTATCCACTATCCAATGCAACTAGTTTAACTTAATTTGGATACTTACTGAAGAAGATATCACAATTTTACCTGGAAGATCTATTTCAGACTAGTTAATATGACTAGTCAGATACCCTATCTTACACAGGGTGTATCTAAAAAAGTAGGATGACACAGAAGATAAAAGTTTTATCACATATACCTTGATAATTTCTATTAATATCCTCTATGTTTTAGATTCTGAAACGTTACAAAAAAAAATTATAGTGAAAATTTTGCGAAGACTGAATTTAGTACAATTCCAGAATCCTATCGTACACAGGATATATCTCCAAAAGTGTAATTCCTAGGGAGTTGAAATGTGAACCCCACGTACTGTGGTCTGTATAATAAATTTCCTCCAAGGTTTTCCTTCTGAAACGTCATAGAAAAAATTCCAAGGTGTCTCAGATGCAGCAACGAAACCCCAAGACCTTGAGCTCTGGTACAAAATGTTAAGAACCAAATATCAAAATAGCATAAAACAACCTTAGAATAAGTACTCAACACCTTAAAAAAGAGATAATTTCAGATAATAAGCCTCTTCAAGGGGGAAACGTCCTTATACACCACATAAATTTCCAAATAAAAGATGATTTCAAATGAAAAGGTCTCCTTGGTATATATAGGAGAATAGGAGGTACAATTACAAGTAATGGACCGAAGATGGCATAAATAAAATAACATTACTAATGTAATATGACCCAATTAAGTGGTAATGCGCCACTATTTAGGGCTTAACAACAAAAAACATATGGATAAAAAATGCATAAAATGTTTCATACACTTATTTAGATTGACTCATGGTTTATGAAATACCATCAACGTATACATTGTCTTCAGATAAATGATTGGATGAAGATGTATATGATCGATACTCTTCTCTATTGTCGATGAAAGAACCATCTGAGTCTACATGCATGCCCAACATTTCATATGTCAAATTCCTTTTATATCTATGACTAGGTTAAACAAACTCCCATCTTGCATTTATTTCTTATGGAAGCAACCTCTTGATAATGTTTTTTATCTTGGAGTGAAGAGTTCCTCTCTTTTCAAATCGAAGTCATAAATAAGTATGTCAACATCATCTAATTTTAAGAGGTCAGTGCGACGACGAGTTGTATTTTGACCCTTTCGTTTTCTCTTTCTATTGACATGTTTCTCAACCACCACTCTGGCTTGTACAGACCATTGAATGGGTGTGTAATTGTTGCATACCAATGCACTTCAATTGCAATAACATCATCATTTTCTTTCTCAATATTTATAACCTTTCCAATCCAGAATGGATAACCATGTGGAACTTCAGTTGATAAAACTTCAATGATGCAACCCTCCTTAATATCTTGTACTGAACCCCTATAAAGTTCTTCCATGGCTTCATGTTGTTCCTGTGACCTTCATGAACCAATATACATTTATCTTTCCTCTTCTTGTGTAAACTCAATAGCACCTTGAGATTCTTGTTGAACTTCAACAATGTTTGTTTCTTCAGATTCATTTGGCATATTTTGTGGCCAATGAAATGGAGTCTTCAACATTGTATCTTCATTTGTTGAGCTTTAAATTATGTCACTTTGACTATTGAAAAAAGTCTCCCACCAAACAGAATCAACAACATCAAAGTACTCATATGTATCCTTAATGGATTTTTTTTATTTCTTCCAAGCATTTAGAATAATCTACATCTCTATTACGCCTCCATGCATTATGGATTTCAGCAACCGTAAAAATAATAACTTTGATGCAAATATTGGATGATCTGGAATTAAATTCAAAAAATGCTAAACCTGATGAAGGCCCCCATTCTGTAGTAGTTGAATACTTCTTTCCCCATATAAGTGTTTTCCCATCAATTTCTTTGAAACAAAAATATTGATGTTGGAAGATAATTTCATTAAGCTGCTCAATACATTTTTCTTCAGGATGTGATCCCAGAAAAAATCTTCGCATGTCAACAGTTTCTTCTAATATATAAAAAATAGGCTCTAGAATACATGCTTTCTTAATACATTCAATCAATGATGGTAGGATTCTAGAATTTTTCATGTTCAAAGTTACTGAAAAATGACTGAACATTTGATCAATATGATCATGAGTGTGTCCAACAAAAAGGAAACCGACTTTCACCTTTTGAAATATTCCCATTTCAACAAGCTTGCTTAGATATCCAAACACAATTTGATTTTTATTTTCATGACTAGTGTTGTCGAACTGTAGATAGAGAACTTGAGGAAGATTTCGAGACTAGTGAGTGAGAACATGATGAATTATGGTGATGGTCATATTTGCATCATTATGAATATTTGTAGCTGTGAATTAAATCCTTGGACACATTTTTGTATTAAAAACCATACAACCAACCAAGTGAAATTGAATGAAATTCTCTTCCTGTAAATTTTGGGGTGTACAGAAAAAATGTGGTAGAAGTGTTTTCTTTTGGTCCATGCCATCAATTATCATACTTAAATATTTGTTTGGAGCATCATAACACTTCTTCTGATGTTTTTACAAATTTTCCCTTCCACTTGATTGTTTATTCTTATGTTCTTGAAATGCTTTGAGTATGGAATCTACACATGAAACAAAATGAAAATATTGATCATATTTTTTCATAGTTGATAAGTATCCAATTAAAAAAAATAAAATAGTAAATACATACCTCTTTCTTCCCCTTCAGATTTATCTCTTCTTCATTTAAGAGTAGCACATATACTACAAATTCCCATCCTTGACTTCTTAGGAATATAAACATTTTTGAATTGTTTCTTCCATATTCTTTTAAAATATGCATATGTAATAAAATTACCATTTCCTTCAACATCGTCAACATATCATTTGTACAAGTTGCAGATTCCCCTCCTTGAGAAATTATCTGGAATATGTATTGTGTCTCTATCTGGCATACACTCTCTATGTTTGGAAAATAAATCGTGCATCCATGACAATGTAGTGTTTGTCAATGGCCCACTCTCTCGTCCATGATGTACCTTTGAATAAAATGAAGGATATTTTTCCAACCTTGTATGGATTCTTGATAGACGAAGATTTTGTATTGAGTGAATTGTTTTGAAATCCTTTCTGCTAAGTAAAGTATTTCCAATGTGATAATCATATCCTATATTGGTGGATATCATGCACCCCATCAAATATGATTTTTTCATTCTCTTATTCATTGACAAATATGTCTTCCTTTTATTCAAGGAATACATGTAGTCCATGCTTTTCAAATAATTATTTTGAAAACATTCACTTGAAATCAATCCACTTATGGAAATTGATTTAGTGAGAAATTCTTTCCTAGGCCTTGTATAACTAGAATGATTTGGATTGATATAAAAAGGTCTAATCCTGGTCCTAGAAACAATGTTTCTTTGCAATGTATCCACTATTTCATCATCCTCACTAGAAGGATTTTCCTTATCACCAGAAGGAGTATCATGATTTTTTTTCTTCAGAAGACTGAACTAGAGAATTTCGATCACCTTTATTTGTTGCATTTGAATGATTGAGAACACCATCATCAACATAATCAATTGGAGAAAAATCATCATCATAATTGTGTCCACCATTGACATAATCATCTTCATTGCTTTCAAAATTCCCACTTGAGTGAAAATTTTCACCATCCTGCTTAGTTCCTTGAAAATATTCATTATTATCTTGAAAATCCTCACTTAGAGGAAAATCAACATCAACATTGTTGCCTTTTAATTTATCAGTTGGGAAAGAGTGTCCACCAATGGAGTAATCATCTTCACCATTTTGGAAATAACCACTTGAGATATATTCTTCATCATCCTCATTATTAGCTTGAAAATCCTCACTTGGGGGAAATTTTCATTATCCTCATTGGTACCTTGAAAATCCTCACTTGGAGGAAAATCATCATCACCAACATTGCTTCTTTTAAATTCCTCATTCGAGAAAGATTGTCTGGCATTTCCATAATCATCATCAATACTTTTAAAATAGAAACTTGGGGGGAATTATTCATCATACTCATTTGTGCCTTGGAAATCCTCACTTGGAGGAAAATCTTCAACAATGCCTTTAAAATTCTCACTTGGAGGAAATTCATCATCACCAACATTGTTTTCTTTAAATTCTCCACTCAGGAAAAAGTGTTCACCATTGTCATGATCATCTTCACTACTTTTAAAATTTCTACTTGAGGAAAATTCTCCATCATATTCATTGGTGCCTTGGAAATATTCATCGATACCTTGAAACTCCTCACTTGGAAGAAAATTTTCATCTAAATCATTTAAACGTTGATCATAGTCTCCACATTGACCTACATTTTGATTATTTTCATTACTATTAAACTGTTGAATAGATTTATCACCATCATATTTCTCCTCTTCATCATCGGTGCCTTCAAAGTCCTCTGATTTAGGACTTCCATGAGGAACATGTTGAATAAAATCTCTTACACTATGATCAAAATTATGAATAGTTGAAAAATGCGATGCATCATTTACATTACAAACATTCCTATCACATTTCCTAGTCCCAACAAAAGAGGTATGCAAACAATTTGTTGATGTCTCAGAAATAAAATCTTATTTATCTGACGAAGCCATCCCTTCTCTCTAGGAACATAAAATGATACAAATG
>ML776746.1:1244176-1285467 GCA_009831015.1 Picea engelmannii | reverse complement strand
TTCCCCCTCAAATTTTTCCCTCCAAAATTTCCCCCCATTTTTTTCGCTTATTTTCCCTTAAAAATTAAAAGCAACTTTTAGTCTTTTATTTTGTTATTTACATGTTAAATACAATATTTCTTATGTTTATTTATTTATCCCACATTCATTAAACATATTGATTATCCATATAATTTTAGGTATATATGTAGAGAATACACCTAATTTTTATTTATCCCACATTCGTTATACAAACAGTAATTTATATCATATGTGTTATATATACACAGTCTTGCTTTATCTTTTTACATTGTGTGATGTCTTGGGCAATATTCGTTAAAGGATTTGGAGCAAGCTACAAGGGAGAAACATCGAGAAGACATCCGAGGAGAATCTAGCATTTAAGAGGTTAGTTATTTTTTAAATTCTTACCATTTACCAAAACAACAATTATAAGATTATCTTTAAATCACATAATAATTTTTCATGTGAAAATTAAAAATCCTTAAATTTGTTTAGATGTTTTCTAATGTTTTCTAAAAAAATCCCATTTTTTTTAAAAAATTCATAATTTTTTCAATTTTTTTTAACAAAATCCTTAAGATTTAAAAAAAAAAAAAGAAAAAAAAGTCAAACTTAGGTTCAGTTTTGTAAAAACATGTAGCTTTTCTATTGTTTTTTACTTAATTTTTTTTAGTTTTGGCCCATGGTGGTTACTGGTCAATGTTCGGGGCTTGGCCATGGGGGCTGGGGTGATTCCTGACATCGCCCTAGCCCGATTAGCCCCATGGCCAAGCCGGTGCCAACAACTTGGCCATGGGGGCTGGGGCCATCCCTCCATGACTAAGACACGGTCCCACGGGACCATTCCTTAGTCGAGGGAGACATCGCTCCAACCCCCATGACTAATCCCTGGGTCTGCCCGGGGCTTGGTTGTTGGGGCTAGGGCAATGCCCGATATCACGCTAGCCCCCCACGACCAAGGCACAATCCCAACATAAGCCTAATAATTCCGTGGGTCAAAAAAATTTAAATATGGGTAAAAAAATTAATTTCTTTTTAAATTAGTTCTTATATTCAATGTTTTTTTTTTAGTTTATTATAATGTAAAAGGCCGAATTTTATTTTTTTATCTTATAGGAAAATGGCAAGAAATAGATTATCTATGAATATATATGGATCAAAACCTGCAATAATGGCATCCAAAAATGCAACTGGAACCTCCATGAATGTTAGGAAACAAAATGATAGCATAAAACCTTAGTTATCAAGGAGAATGAAGAATGTAAGAGAGTGGAAATCTTTGGAAGGTGAAAATAGTTGGAATATTTTTGTTTTGTTAAAGACAAGAAAGGAAACAATGGAGATCATATACATTTATATGTTTCTGAATTAGAACATATGCAAGGAAATTATCAACCACTTGGCTTGTGCCAATATATATGTTTGGTGCCAGCCATAGATATTATTTATGCACTTGTCAAACTAGGAAGAACTTATATCAAGTTTAGATATTGTTTCAAATTCAGGAATTATGAAAATAATTAATGTTTTTCAGAATTATGTGTATCCATCATTGATGACATTGAGAAAGGCAATGTAAGTTTTTTATTTATATTTTTGTGTCGTTTATTATTTTTAGTATCATGGTAATGTTTTAATTTTATTTAACATGAAAAATTTATATTTTATTTTTACAGGATTTTGTTGAATGACTTTCACATATGTTAGTGGGGATTTACTCTACAGAGAATAATATCATGGATGTCATCAACACTTTTCATATTGAAAAGACATAAGAAGTAAGGAAAAAGAAACAAAAACTAATGGAGGTTGAACCTGCAAGAGTAGACAGAGAAGAACATGAAAGAAGAAAGAAAAATATTCATTCTAGAAATCCTGAACGGGTTACATTTGAAAATGAGGAAACTCCAAATGAATATTTTGTTGATATTGGTCCCAATGAGGTTATCACTCCTTCTCACAAAAAAAATAAACAAGATAAATGTAAAAGAGCTATGTTTGATGATGAGTCTATTGATCCTATTGATTATGAAGAAATCATTGATTTAGATGAAACACATTTAAATCATAAGAGGAAGAAAACAAATGTTGATAATGTTCAAGAGGCCATTGTTATCTCAGAGTATTATAGTGAAATTCCTAAAGGTAACAAAGAAATAATAACACTAGGTGTTGATATAGAGGATGATATTATGAAAACAACACAAAATTCCATTTGAAATAGAATGAGGATGAAAAACTTAGTTGATGATGGCCACACATTTCATTTGAATGTGAAACAACTTTATAAACCCACAGAAGGGAAAGAAAAATATCAAATCAGAAATCCGCATCACTTGCATATTCACAATTTGAAATCATTGATTAGGTACAATCCATATGCACAGGTGGTTGACTACCTAGTTCTTGTTGACCCAATGGAAGTTTCTATGAGGGAAGAATTTTATAGATCAAAATGTTTTGACTACAAATATTATGTGATTGGAGAAAATCATTCTACAGAGGATAGAATAGAATTGATGCAAGAATATCCCAATAATCCTCTTTTTGAGACAATGAAATGCATAATTTATGTTGGTTTAACAGATTCAGAAGCAAAGTTACTAGCATGGGATCATAACAAAGACAATGAGTACATAATGTCTATGAATTTCATTCAAAGGGTGAGATTTATCCATAATTAAGTTTCTGAAATATGTCGTGGGGAGAGATCAAATGTTGATATCAAGTTTTGAAAGCAATGTTGTATGGAAATAGGATTCCCACTTGATGATGAAAATACAAAAGAAAAAAATCACAAAGAAAGTGATATATTTAGAGTTGTGGATAGTTATTTTCAATTGGGATTTAGAACTGGACATGTATGGGATTTGATAGATGAGATCTTCACCCTATGTTAAAATATTAGCATAAAAACTCAGAGAGTTAAAAAGGCTAAACCATTGATATGTGGGCACAAGTAAGACATGTCCTGACATAAAAAATATTCCAGATGATATGAATATAAAACCTTGGAGATCAATACAAGGAGTGAAGGATGATAAACTTATCATAACTATATTATCATGTGTTAGGTAGGGAGGATTGTCAATGGAATAAATGTGTGATGAATTTAAAAAGTAAGTTTGTTGAGTTATTTTTATTTATGTTAGGACAATCATTTTTATTTTTTTTAGTTTAACGTATCATTTTAACATTATTTTTGTTTTATTTAGTCACAAGGTGTATATGAGAATAAAAGAGGAAGTGGTCAATATGTTGAATGAAGAAAGTTGGGATGTTATTAAACTCAACTATCCAGATTCAAGCTCTTCAACAGTATTGAAACATTTTTTTGTTGCATTCAAAAAGGTATGTTGATTTATTACATTCATATTATTCGTTTGTAAGTTAATTTATTTATATTTTAATAGTTATATATATAACTATATGCTTGTTTGTTTCATTAAATATGCCAAAGAACAATGCAGATGGAGTACCTAAAACTTTCAAAAGTTTTATTCAAAAACCCAAGTTTGAAAGAGAAAGAAGGAGATGTGTTCAAAATATTCAACTTGATGACACCCTTGATCACTACATTTGGAATGGGCTCGATATTATTCAATATAAAGTGATATTAGGTGATTGTGAACAACTTGCAAATATTGTTCCTAAAAATGAGTGCTCCCTAGTTATTGTGGATATCCCTCATGGTTATAATATCCAAAAAATTGGATATGATACTGAGCCTTATACTTACCAAGATTTCAATAAAGTGGTTATGGGATTTACAGAAGTTACACCATCACCATTTTGGATATTTCTAGTATTTCATTCATACACACAACAAGGATTAATACAATCAAGCTTCAATGGGAAAGAAAAGAAAAGGATGTAGTTTATTTGGTAAGATATTGAAAGTGTATGTTTAGCAATTAAGATTAGAATTTTTTTTTATTAATTCACAAGTTAATTGAATTTGTATTTATTTATGTTACAGGCACAAGCCTAATATTCAGATCTCCAATAGAGAATCATTTAAACATGGTTTTGAGAGTATACGTCTTGCAACCTAGACAAAACATGATTCTTATAAGTATATTCTAGTCAATTCAAAGGATGGAGAGACTCCTAGTAGTATATTGGTATACAATGTTGTGGTTAGAAAGATAACATATGAGGAAAAATATTTGAAAGGAGTTATGGTTAACATTTATCAAAAACCACAAGCATTAATTAATTATCTTATAGATACATTTTCAAATGAAGGATATTGGGTTTTGGATTTGCTCTCGAGTTTAGGTAAGAATTATGATCTAATATTTATGAAATCATACTTCAATCTTATATTATTTTTAATGTATGTATTTTTATAGTATCTAACTTCATTATTTATTTTGTATTTGGTGATTAGGTACAACATTAGCGTGTTTCCTATAGACAGGAAGGAATTGAATAGCCATTGAAAGTGACCCAATGCAGTACAATTTTATTCAAAAAAAGAATTAATGATATTCCATCTCTTCCAGATGAAATGCAAGAAGTTGGCTTGAGGAAAGAACATTTTAGTGAATCAAAGGTGGAAAAATTGTCAAAGGAACCTCAAGGACCATTAGGATGAATGATTGGAAAGAAACACTTTGGAGAACTTGTTGATATCAAAGAACTAATGGAAGAAAAAAATGACATCGAAGAAGATGATAATGTGTCTGTTGAGAATGATGAATTTGATATATATGATATTTTTTGATTAGTTTAAAGATTCCTTTGAAGACAATGCTCAATTTTGAAAATTTTTGATGAGCTATAACTGTAATGTTTTGACTTTCAGATTTTAAAATAAGAATAAAGATGTATCTATTGTTGTTTTGTGATGAATCTTTTTATTTTATTTTTTTCGCTTTATTTGTATGTGAATCACTATACATTGGAAATTTTTATTAAATGTTGTCATTTTTTACTTCAAATGTATAAAAATATGAAAGAAAATGATAATGTTTTATAAAATTTTGACTTTTTTTGTTCAATTATGTCCATAAAAATGATTTATTTGACATCTTATTTTAAGGAATATGTACCAAAATGTATATTTTTTTTTATTATACATGGCTATAAAATGTGTATTGTTTTGCTAAATATTCAAAAATAGTGTTATTTAACTACACTTTGTTTCAATTTATTGAAGTAAAGGTAAACAATGTGTTAAAAATGATGTTTTTCACTATATTTAAAAAAGTATGGAACAATAAATTAATTAAGGAGACAAAATTATATGAAAAATCGTAACTTCAAAAAAGTGAATGGTAAAAAATATTTTTAAGATTGAAAGAAGCATGAAAAACCGACTAAAAACACCGTTGAATAAAAAAAAAAAAATATGAAAAATAAGCATTTAAAAAAATAATGTGGAAACATTGTGGATCGAAAAATTTAAAATATCGAAAAACCACCTAAAAAATAAAGGGATAAAAAATTGGACCCCCCAAAAAACGAGAATTTTGTAGAGTTCTTGTTAAGTTGGTAACTATTTTTTGGTAATCAATGATCTATTTAAGAAGTGTCGTCGTTGTCATTTTGCAAAGGTGGGAATAGAGGCATAACCCCAAAGTATTTACGAATGACGAAAAGGTTTCACCGAAAAGAATCAGTGAGTGGGATCTCACCATGTATGGGCATAAGGTGTTATCATGAAGTGATGAGGAAATGGGGCCCAAGTAACAAATCATGTTAATGCATTTTTAGGAACTAATCATGTCACACCCTTTTGAATGATGACATGGATTTATACATAGGGGCAATTCATCGCCAGGTTCAAGGATAACTTATGAAAGGTCGTCTCTCACTACTTTTCCCTGATGACGACATTATAAAGGTGTCTCCATCGAGATTTTGGTCTCAATAGAGTTGGAGAGTGGGAATAAAAACAACAAAGAAAATACAAGGACCAAGGTCATATGAATCGAAGAAAAAAGGGGGGGGGGGCGTATTTTTAGTTGTTAATTGTTAACTTTTGAAAAGGTTTTGGAGCTTGCGGAGGATTGTATGAATGGCATAAAAAGATAAACATGAATGTTGATGAAGAGATTCTTCTCTCTAGCTTCAGTGACCATAGGAAAACATTAAGCTTGTAAGTGAATAAATAATCGTGTAGGTAAAGAGTGGTGCCTTGCCAAAATTTTGGTAGTATGGGTCCCAACCAAAACTAATAGTTTTGGTGGGGTTTTTGTGTTTCACAACAAATGGCAACTTGCATGACAAAACCAATTATATTTGTTTCAAACTAACCACCAGATAATATTTTTTAAGTCTTTGAATTTGTCGCAAAAGTTACATGATGATCAGTATCGTGGACCCCACAAAGACTACTATATAGAAAGGATAAGGATAGAATGACCATGCTTGATGATCTTTAGGATAATTCAACAGAGAAAATTAAAAACAAGATCAATTAATTTATTTTAAAAATATGGGAGGAGTAGAACACCACAGAGGCTCATACCTAATTTTTTTAAGACCACAATGTATTCCTCATATCTTTTTCCCAGCATTGCTTTGCTTCCAGCGAGTGTCCATAGCCCCAACGTAGTTTCCTTGGTATCATAGAAGCATGGGCATGCTTCCAGTGATCATCCATAGCCCTGACGGGTTTACTTATACTTCCCACACTAATGATAGCACTTTCAACTTCCCTTTTATTTTAGTAAATGTTCACCCTTTTGGATTTTAGTTATAGATATGCCTATGCATGTAAGGTGTGAAGGAACTAGGGTGATGGAAGATTCCTTTTGATATGCATGTCTCAGTTAGTGCTTTGATTCATGGGTTCTTCCCCAAAAAAATTCTATTAAACTTGTGAAATTATAGGGTAGGGAGGACTCATGAGAATTATCCATAAGACAACTGGAGTTGTTACTATATCCTCTTTAAGAACCATGAGTTGTGTATGTGAATAGTCATATAGGAAACCTGTTTCCTGTCAAATTCAATGACTCACACACATGTTATGCAAAGTGGGTGGCTTCCTCAAACAAAGACTGGTGAATTCATCCCACAAAGTACAACCATAAGTTGGATTTAACTGTTTAATACCAAACACAAGATATTTCATCATTACAATGAGTACCTGAGAAACTATTCTCCTGCAAGGTGCTCGCTAGGCCTGATTTTGTTTTTCCAATAGTTCACATGCGAAAGAGGTTAGCAAGGGCTTTATTGTGGTAGAAAAAACAAAGCGGTAAGATAAAATTAGGAATAGGGTTTTATTCTAAAAGGGTTCAAACAACAAAGGAAAGTATACTATGTACAAGACTATATCACCAAGGGTGATTAAGAGAAGTATCGTTTGAGGATTTGACCATTGACAGGGAGATCCTCCTTATCTCCCTCCAATGTCCCGAGTTTGAATGTCTTGGACCCTATTTTCTGATGAATTAGATATGGGTACAACCATAACTTTTGGAACTTTGTATGTTTACCTTTAAGCTCATTTTCTTTGTCCCACTTAAGAACAAGATCTCCCTCCTGAAAATATTTTTTTCCTACAAATGAATTATCAAACCATTGTTTTATTACTTCTTGGTATTTCATTAAGTTCCTTTTTTAATTTTCCCTTTCTTCTTACAATTTTAATAACATATCTCTAGCCTTTGTTGCATTACTAGGCATGCTTCATCCTGAACAGATTGAGCAAGTTGCAATGAGGGAAACAAGGTATGGGTAGGAAAAGTCACTTCTTTTCCATAGGCTAGAAAGAAGGGAGAATTACCAATAGAGGACTTAGGTGGTACTATGTCATCCCACAAATCGTTCGAGAGGGATAGATGCTAGTTCCTTTGGTGATCATTGACAATTCTCTTGAGGATTTTGATTAGGTTTTTATTGGTTGACTCAACCAGTTCATTACCTTATGGATAATAGTTTTTTGAATATTTAACTTTCATGTTGTGCTCAAGAGCATATTCAGTGAATCTTAGAGAATAAAAGTACTTGGCATTATAAAAAACTAAAGACTCAGGGACACCAAACCTACTGATAATATAATATTCAATGAAAGATATCACCTAATTTCGTTGACTATGTTCAAGGGGATTGCATTCTTCCATCTGGTAAAATAATCAATATAAATAAGGATATATTTGTGTATCTTAGAAGTTTTAGTATTAATTTACCCAATCATGTCCAAAGCCCATTGTTGAAAAGGTCATTCTATAATAACGGGTTGTAGGGGAAATGCAACTTTCTTTTCCTTTCCAGTTGACCTTTGAAATTCTTGACACTTTCTTACATATGCGTGAGAGTCTTTGAACATAGTAGGCCATTAATAACCAACTCTCAAGATCTTGTGAGAATTAGTGTCACCTCCAAAATTCCCACCAGTTGGGCCATCGTGAAATTTAGATAAGACCTTGTCTACATCTTTCTTTTCAAATCATCTCAGAAAAACACCATCATAATTTTTTCTGCATAATATCCCTTGAATGAGATGATATTGGGATGATTTGAGTCTAAGGGATCTCTTCTTCTTTGGTTCCATATAATGTGGAGTTGACCCATGGGTTAAGTAGTATTTCATTTCATAGTACCATTGGTCAAAATTAAAAGAGATGTAGCATAATTCTCTTTTGAAAAGGCCTTGATCTTGATACAATTAATCTTCCTGTGATTCATCTCTTACCAATTCAGTAGCTAGCTTACATAATCCCTTCCCTTTGAAAATTTTATCATTTTTTTATCTCCAGGTCGTACTCTTGTAAGGCTATTATCCAATTAGATCTTTTTTCTCCCAGATCCTTATGTAGTGAGATATTTCTCATAGCGGGATAAGGGACAATTACCTTAGTCTTTTATTTAATCAAGTAAGGAATGGAGTGTTCTACAACCTTAAATACAACATAAAACTATTTTTCCACTTCTAGATAATTCAATTCTGCTCATTTTAAACCTGAACTCATGAAAGTAATAAGAAACCCATCTCCTTCCTGGTTATTTTGTGTTAGGACAATTGAAAAAACAATGTTTGAAGCAAATGTGTAGAGGATAAATCCTTGACTGAATTTAGGGATCAGTAATGTAATGGCTTGTATTATTTCTACTTTGATTATGTGGAAACATTATTTTTTCCTTAGGCCCCCACTTGAATTATGCATTTTTTTTATCATGTCATGAAGGGGTTTCACTGTCTCAAAAAAGATGGGGATAAATCTTCTTACAAAATTTATCTTCCCTAGGAAGGACTGCATAGATTTTTTGTTATGGAGAGGAGGAATTTTAGTAATAGATTTGGTCCTGTCAGGTTTGATTTTCATACCATGTTTGGAAACGATGAACCCTAAAAGTCTGCCCTCATCAACTGCAAAAACACATTTTTTTGGATTGAGGGATATACCATACATCATGCACCTATTGGATACTCTTCTCAAATGGGTTATATGGTCCTTTTTATCTTTGTAGAATATAGTAACATCATCCAAATACACCACAACACAATATCTAATAAGGCCTCTGAAAGCGATATCCATTGCTCTTTGGATGTTTTCTCCAACGTTGATCAGAACTAATGGAATTCTATTGTAAGTGTAATGTCCCCAAGGCCGAGCCCTGTTGTAAATCATGTCTATGAAGTATAAAGCTTGCATTATGAATTGTAATTATGTTTTATAGGTTGGTGAGCCAAGTCATATAAGCTAGTGGGCTTATGTGTTATTAGGCCAGGGAGCCTAAGTGTTGAAGGCCAGGAGCCTAATTTTTTGTACATGTAATTATGCACAGTATTAATACAAAACATATCTGCGTGCAGAATGACCACGATGAATGAGTGATGGGGGACTAAGCATCCACAAAGCCTAGGTAAGGGAGAGGGGGTTGATAGGTTGGAAGAGGGGCTAAGTTGAGGGGGATTAAACCCTTGAGAATAATATTAAATTATTACTATTCCAAAGCTGTGTAAATGTGATGTTTTATCCTAAGTTCTTTGGAAGGATGAGTGACTTCCAAATGGGAAGGAAAGAGCTTCATGGGTGACAAGTGTCAACCCAAGCACATGCAGTTAAAACTATTGAGTTGAGCCATGATGGGGGTTCCTCCTCCATTCTATCATCGACTGTCTGAACTGGGAATCCCGTATGACCTCTGCAAGAATACCCTCATGCAATTTTGAAACCAAAAAGGCCTGTGTTGATTTCTGGAGGAGCCAGTACACCCTCTGTCAAAACCGTCAAGTCTGTGTTCGACCTTCATGTGGATTTCTTATCATGCATCCCCAAAACCTAGAACCGTGAGTCTTCTCTGTATGGATGGTTGGGAAAACTGAATGTCCCATAATTGTTGAGCCTGGTTGGGTTGAAGCATTTGTCTGTCATCTATTTGGGATACCTGTGTTTGTTTTCCTAGTTGACTGTGGTGGCCATGCAATTCTTGGTTGGGTGTGGTTTGCTATTGCTATATGTTCATTGCTGAGCCTTGTTGTTTTTCTTCTTTGTACGAGAATGGGATTAAGGAAACCGGTTGTATGACCTATGTGTAACCTCTCTCCAGGTGAGAGAGGTGATTGTTGTTGAAGAGGCAGGTTTTACCAAGCCTGTGAGCGACTCTCTCCAGGTGAGAGAGTGTGCGGAGGAAGGAGAGAGCTCCTAGAAGGAACCTTGTAGCTACCACAAAGTTCAAAGATTTCCGATCCAGTCTGTTGCTGAAGCCCAAGGAAAGGGAGGTTAGTAGCCAAAGGACTTTCTAGGTGACAGAGAAGGTGTATACTCCTAGGGTGGGACAGGCATGTGGGGAAGGAGAGTCTGTGGGAAGTGGGCATAAGTGGTTCCTAGGAGAGAATCCTCCTTCTTTTACATGTATTCTTCCTATAAACCTTACCTAGCCTAGGATTCCTTACCCAATGGAGCTTAGTCCTAGCTCGGGGGTGACCTACTACTTAGAGTGATGAGAAGCGTGGTCTAAGGCTGGGAGGTTCATGGAAGGTATACACGCAGTTGGTGGTGTGTGACAGTTTCAAAGATAAGTGTCACTATGTTTTGTAATTCTATAATTACTTAAATTGCATACCTATGATTCTTGCAATGTTATCACGTATTTTGTTGTGCATATGAATTATTGTTATTTCCATTAACTCTAAAATGCTAGCAGTAATTCTGTGTTTAACTGTAATTAAGCGTTTTAATTTCATTAGAATGCATAATGTGTTCCAGACGTGTTTTTCCTCATAGTAGCATTGGCTCGACCATGGGTTTGATGGCCAGGGGTGTTACAGTATGGTATCAGAGCTTGGTTTCAACGATGATCCAAGATGGGCCAGATAAGTGGTCTTTGGACCAAGGGTTTGAGAATAAATTGTATCTGGAGGACTAATTTTAGACCTCAGAATGTTTATGAGTGTCAACAGACTACTTGACCGTGTTACAAGCTCAGGAGGTGTAGCGGTATTATAAAACTACAGCCGGTGTGGTATATGGCCATGGGGAGAGAGAGAAATCCACACCAAAAGTGTTGGATCAAGTAGATGAAAGTTCAGAAGGAGGATACCAAGTCATTGGCCAAAAGTCCTTGAGAAGTAGAGTTGGACAGTCAGAATTCTCTGTGGAGAACTCGTGAAATCGCGAGGAACGTAAGATAGCCAGAAGTTGCAAGGTGGTTAGTGGATGGAGAAACTCACCACCCTAGGATCCAGAATAAACGTGGGTCGTTGATCGTGGTTGGTTTGAACCGTTGGATCATTTCGTGAATTCAGGGATCGTGAACTTGGAGCGCAGGCCAAATTCTTGGTCACTCCAAGTCCTGAATCATGAAAGAGATTAACAAGGGTAGAATCAGATGGTGGAGTGCTTCTAGGAAGAAGTGCCTAAATCCCGTGAGCCATCGGATCCATCCAACTAGCAAGGAAGTTAGGGCCGAAGAGCTTTGATAGGTGTAAGCATAGGAGAGATCTAGACCATCGGATCAGGGGAGGCTCACAGTCGTTGATCTCATACATGAATTCCCATATCGGAATTCGAGGATTGAAGTGACAAGAGATTTGGAGTCACTGTATCATTAAATCCTGGTTCACGAAACTTCGAAAAGATCTGGACCATTAGATCCAAATCATCGAGGATCGTTGGATCTCGTACAAGAACTCGTGTATCGAAATTCGGGGATTGAAGTGACAAGAGATTTGGAGTCGCTGCATCATGAACTCCCGATTACCAAAAACCCGAAACCCAAAGTTCCGAAGTCCCGAAATCTTTGAAGATGGAAGAACCGTAGTGGATTTTTTTTTTTTTACCGTTGGATGTTGGGTAAACGTGGACCATCGATCCACCCAATTTACGCGAATTCGGTAAATCTAAACTCCGAGAGATAGATGTGTGTACCTTAAACTCTTCGAAGGTCGAAAGCTCGAGTAGCACCTAGTAGTCTATCATTGGTCATAACCTTTGGTTACGAGGGTAGGGAGAAAGAGGGAGCTATCACCCGAAAATTACAGAGCCGAGCAGAACTCAGAAAATTTGTGAAGTCGAAGCTTTTTCTTAAATCGAAATGGTTTTGAATGTGTGGAATTTCCTAAGAATGACGACCTGAGAAATCCCTGTTGTCTGCATGTGTGTTTGCAGAAGATTAGCAAGTGCCAGAACCGAATAGGGTTGTCGTTGAGAGTAGAGAATGGAAGAGGTGTGCATTGCCTCCAATTCAGAGAACGAAAGAGAAGGAAGGAATGTCAACTTGGGAGTCGAAGGGTTAAACTATAATGGGCAAGGAAAATAGATGGATAAGGAAGGACATATGATGAAAATCATTGAAAGATTGCAGAAAGATGCCCAGGCTTGCCGAGTTGATAGCCACAAGCTCATGAAAGTCAGGGATAGGCAGGGTGAATTCAACTTAAGGATGTTGAAGAACCTGGAAAGAATAGAAAATAAATTGAAAAAGGAGAGTGACTCAAGCAAGATAGAGAGTCGCATGACCCCTGAGAGGAAAAGAAGATCAAGGAGTGTCAGTAGACATCATCATCTCTCCCTAAAGCATTCCAGTAGGGAATCACACAGTAGTTCAAGCCCATCTCCTACCAGAAAGAACAAGAGATCTGGGATGGATGAATTGAAAGGGGAAATGAACAAGATCAAGCCTCCAACGTTCGATGGAGAGCATAAGAAGGAGGAAGATGTCGAAACTTGGTTTTTGGGTATGAGGAAATACTTTCAACTGCAGAATTATTCCTCTCATGCAGAGGGCAGGATTTCCATGTATCAACTGAAGGGAAAGGCATCCATGTGGTGGGATCAACTTGTGCAGGTGCAACACATCAGGGAAAGGGACATCACATGGCAAGAATTCAAGAGGTATTTCGAGAGGAAATACTTAACTAAAAGATATTATGACAGAAAGATGAAAGATTTCTTTGAACTCAAGCTGGACAACAAGACCATTGATGAGTATGAATGAAAGTTTTTGGAATTACTGAAGTATGTTCCGTTCATCAAAGATGAGTCTGTCAATATTCAGAGGTACTTGAGTGGATTACCGCCTCCTATTGGGGATAAGATTCAGTATGATGACCCAAATACTATGGAAGAAATGATATGAAGAGCGAAGTGCTTATTTTAACAATAAAGAGAAAATCCTACCTTTCGGAAGGCTTGGGATGACCAGAAAAAGTTCAAGAAAGAATAGAGGCAGAAGGGAAATAAACCACCCTTTTTTAGAAATAGTCCTCAAGAACAACTGTCTCTTAGAGAGCCTAGGAAGGTTGAAGGGAGTGGGCAAATGTCAAGGCCGCCACCTATGGAATGTTGGGGTTGTAAAGAAAACCATAGGTACAGAGATTTCCCCCATAGAAATGATAAAGTAAGAGTTCTCCACAATGTTTAGCAAGTTGAAACAATGGAGGGCATGGGCAGTAGAATTCCAAGGATCTACGCAACCCTGGACAACAAGCAAGTTCAGTATCAATCGCACATGATTGAAGTAGAAGGTATGATAAGAAACAAACCATTTACTATTTTAGTTGATTTAGGGTCTAGCCATAGTTATATAGACCCTAGAGTGGTAGAAAGTTTGCATTTGATAAGACGAAAACATGAAAAGTCTTGGTTAGTGCAGCTAGCTACAGGAACCAAGAGGAAAGTCATGGAACTAGTCAAGTCCTATCCTATATACATGAATGGACTGAGCACAAAGGCCGATTTGAACATTCTGTCGTTAGGCTCTTATGACTGTCTAATTGGGATGGACTGGTTGGACTAGCACCATGCCATCTTCGACTATCGGAAAAAGACATTCACTTGCTTAGATGAAGAAGGGAATTAGAGAGCCATCCAAGGAATTCCTAGAGATATTACTATTAGAGAAATCTCAGCAATGCAACTGAAGAAGTGCTACAGAAAAGACTGTCAATTATTTGCAGCCCATGTAGGGAAAATGCCTAAGGATAAGGTGTCAAGTATTGAGGATCATGAGGTACTTAAAGAGTTCAAAGATGTATTCCAGGAAGTACCTAGACTACCTCTGAAAATGGATATCGATTTCTCTATGAACTTGATGTCTGGAGCAGCTCCAGTGTCAAAGGATCCGTACAGGATGACTACGCTAGAACTGAAAGAGTTGCAGCTACAGCTTGAAGAACTTCTAAATAAGGGGTATATATGCCTAAGCGTGTCGCCTTGGGGTGCCCCGGTCCTATTCGTAAAGAAGAAGGATGGAACATTGAGATTGTGCATTGATTTCAGGCAATTGAACAAAGTAATGGTGAAGAACAAGTATCCTCTACCGAGGATTGATGATCTCTTCAATCAGTTGAAGGATGCAAAGATCTTTTCGAAAATAGATCTAAGATCGAGATATCACCAAGTAAGAATAAAATATGAAGACATCAACAAGACCACCTTTAGAACAAGGTATGGTCATTACGAGTTCACAGTGATGCCGTTTGGAGTGTCAAATGCACCTGTTGTTTTTATGAGCTTGATGAATGGAGTATTCAGGGACTATCTAGACAAGTTTGTCATCGTCTTCCTGGATGACATTCTGGTGTATTCTAGGACCAAAGAAGAACATGAACAACATCTGAGGATGGTGTTACAGGTGATAAGAGAGCACCAACTGTATGCCAAGATGAGCAAGTGCTTTTTTTATCAGGAACAGATCCATTACCTGGGACATATTATCTTGAAGGATGGGATAGCAGTAGACCCTGAGAATATTGAAGCCATTATAGAATGGTCAGCACCAAGGAACATAATGGAAGTTAGATCCTTCATGGGATTGGATGGTTATTATAGAAGGTTCATCACAGGGTTTTCCAAGATAGCTCACCCTATCACTTCCTTACAAAGAAAGGGGAAACAGTTTCACTAGACAGAGGGATGTGAGGAAAGTTTCCAGCGATTGAAGCAGTTGTTAACCAGTGCTCCAATCCTGAGGATTGCAGATCCAAATGCAGATTTCATAGTATGCACTGATGCATGCAAAGAAGGACTGGGAGGGGTCCTCAATCAGAATGGATTCGTAATCTGTTATGAGTCCAGGAAATTAAAAGAGCACGAGAAGAACTATGCAACCCATGACTTGGATTTGGCAGCCATATTTCATGCTCTAAAGAAATGGAGGCATTACCTCATGGGAAGGAGGTTTGAACTCAGAACCGACCATAACGGTCTGAAATATTTGTTTGATCAGCCAACCTTAAACGCTAGACAAAGTAGGTGGCTGGAATTTCTATGTGAGTACAACTTTGAGATCAAGCATATCAAAGGAAAGGAGAATAAAGTGGTTGATGCACTCAGTAGGAGGGTGCATGAATTACATGCTACAACCGTTAGCATGTATTGGACTAAGGTTAAAAGCATAATTCTAGAGGCTGCAAATGTAGATCTGTAGTACAGAGAATTGGTAGCCAAGCTACAGTTGGGTGAGACGCCACAGAAGATGGAAATTTATAAATTGGAAACAGATGGAATACTGTTGTACAAGAACAAAATTTTTGTACCCCAATGTCCAGTTCTTGAAACAGATGATTTTGTAGGAGATGCATAATGTGCCTTATGCAGGGCACTCTGGATATCAAAAAATAGTGGTAGCGGTCAAGAGCCATTACTTTTGGCCGGGTATGAAGAGAGACATCGCTGAATACATCATCAGATGTATGGAGTGCCAGAAAGTTAAAGCCGAGCATAGGCACCTAGCAGGGTTGCTGCAACCTTTACCCATTCCTGAGTGGAAGTGGGAAGTAGTAACGATGGATTTTATTATGGGATTGCCTAGAACAACCAAGCTGCATGATTTGATCATGGTGGTGGTGGACAATCTTACAAAAGTTGCCCATTTTATTCCACTGAAAACTACTCACAAGGCAACAGATGTTGCTGATATTTTCATAAGGGAAGTGGCAGGATTGCACGGAATTCCTAAAACAATTGAGTTCAACAGAGACTTGAAAGTCACCTTGAATTTATGGAAAGGATTTAGAACGAATCTAAAATTTAGTACAACTTATCATCCTAAGTCTGATGGACAGACAGAGAGGGTGAACAGAGTAATAGAAGACATACTGAGAATGTATGTGATGGACAAACCATCAAGATGGGAAGATTACCTGCACTTGGTAGAATTCGCCTACAACAATGGGTATCGTGCATCATTGAAGATGAGCCAATTTGAAGCACTTTATGGAAGAAAGTGCAATACTCCAGTGAGCTGGGATAATCCAACTGATAGAACAGTAGTTGGGCCAGAGTTGCTCAAGGAGATGGAGGACCAAATGATAAAAATTAAGTAGAATTTGAAAGCTGCCCAGGACAGGCAGAAAATTTATGCTGATAAGAATAGAACCCACAGAGAGTTCAAAGTGGGTGATCATGTTTTCCTGAAAGTGAAAGCTAACAGGAGTTCCTTGAAGTTGGGAAGTTGCGCCAAGTTGGCAACCAGATTTTGTGGGCCATTTGAAATCCTGGAAAGGATTGGGCTAGTTGTATATATGCTTGCATTACCTGCATCCATGACTGTACATAATGTGTTTCATGTTTCTTTGCTTAAGAAATATATACCAAATGCTAATCATGTTATCGATTGGAATGTGATTCAGGTGGAACAAGAAGGTGTCCTGTAAGTGCATCCTATGCGCATATTGGACAATAAAAACAAATAGCTCCGGAATCGAGCTATAGGGATTGTAAAGGTCCAGTGGACCTAGTACGGTCCTGAGGAAATGACATGGGAACATGAATATGTTATGCGGGTAGAGTACCCACATCTTTTTGAAAATTTTGAAAAGCTTGCAGATCCAGTGTAAAGTTGCACTAAGGACAGTGCAAAAATAAGGGGAGGGGATTGTAATGTCCCCAAGGCCGAGCCCTATTGTAAATCATGTCTATGGAGTATAAATATTGCATTATGAATTGTAATTATGTTTTATAGGTTGGTGAGCCAAGTCATATAAGCTAGTGGGATGATGTGTTATTAGGCCAGGGAGCCTAAGTGTTGAAGGTCAGGAGCCTGATTTTTTGTACATGTAATTATGCACAGTATTAATAAAAAACATCTTTGCATGCGGACCGACCACAATGAATGAGTGATGGGGGACTAAGAATCCACAAATCCTGGGTAAGGGAGAGGGGGCTGAGAGGTTGGAAGATGGGCTAAGCTAAGGGGTCTTAAACCCTTGAGAATAATATTAAATTATTACTATTCCAAAGCCATGTAAATGTGATTTTTTATCCTAAGTTCTTTGGAAGGACGAGTGACTTCCAAATGGGAAGGAACGAGCTTCATGGGTGACAAGTGTCAACCCAAGCGCATGCAGTTACAACTGTTGAGTTGAGCCATGATGGGGGTTCCTCCTCCATTCTACCATCGATTGTCTGAACCAGGAATCCCGTATGACCTCTGCAAGAATACCCTCACACAATTCTGAAACCAAAAAGGCCTGTGTTGATTTCTGGAGGTGACGGTACACCCTCTGTCAAAACCATCGAGTCTGTGTTCGACCTTCATGTGGATTTCTTATCAAGCATCCCCAAAATCGAGAACCATGAGTCTGTTCTATATGGATGGTTGGGAAAACTGAATGTCTCATAATTGTTGAGCCTGGTTGGGTTGAAGCATTTGTCTGTCATCTGTTTGGGAAACCCATGTTTGTTGTCCAAGTTGACTGTGGCGGCCATGCAGTTCTTGGCTAGGTGTGGTTTTCTGCTGTTGTATGTTTGTTGCTAAGCCTTGTTGTTTTTCTTCTTTGTATGGGAACGAGATTAAGGAAACCGGTTGTATGACCTGTGTGTAATCTCTCTCCAGGTGAGGGAGGTGATTTTTGTTGAAGAGGAAATTTTTACCAAGCCTGTGAGTGACTCTCTCCAGGTGAGAGAGTGCACGGAGGAAGGAGAGAGCTCCTGGAAGGAACCCTGTAGCTGCCACAAAGTTCAAATATTTTTGGTCTAGTCTATTGCTGAAGCCCTAGGAAAGGGAGGTTAGCAGCCGAAGGACTGTCTAGGTGACAGAGAAGGTGTATACTTTTGGGTTGGAACAGGCATGTGGGGAAGGAGAGTCTGTGGGCAGTGGGCATAAGTGGTTCCTGGGAGAGAATCCTCCTTCTTTTACGTGTATTCTTCTTGTAAACCTTACCTAGCCTAGGATTCCTTACCCAGTGGAGCTTAGTCCCAGCTCGGGGGTGACCTACTGATGAGAGTGATGAGAAACATGGTCTAAGGCTGGGAGGTCTGTGGAAGGTCTACACGCAGTTGGTGGTGCGTGACAGTTTCAAAGATAAGTGTCACTATGTTTTTTAATTTTGTAATTAATTAACTTGCATACCTTTGATTCTTGCAATGTTATCACGTATTTTGTTGTGCATATGAATTATTGTTATTTCCATTAACTCTGAAATGCTAGAAGTAATTCTGTGTTTAACTGTAATTAAGCATTTTAAGTTCATTAGAATGCATAATGTGTTCCAAAAGTGTTTTTTCACGTAGTAGCATTGGCCCGACCGTGGGGTTGATGGTCGGGGGAATTACAGTAAGCATAGGTTCCCAATTTAGTTCATAAAGAAGTATTCAATTGGTCATCATGGGAAACCATAAATTGGTTATAAATAGATAATCCATCGATTAACGATAGAAGTTATGAACCATATACACATTACAAGATTTTCTCCATTGGAGGTGTTAGCACTCTGTAAATTTGTTCATCTGATAAATAAATGGCAGAGATAACTATTTCAACCAACTTTAGAGCTAGGCACTAGCCTAATCAGCTCAGAGAGGGCTCTCTCGTGTCACTTGATGTTTCTTTGGCAATCAATGGCTAGATCTGGTTTTGTTTTTGGAGGTTTTTATAAAATTGATGGCAAGGAAGGGGAGGGACACTTAGGGCTATGGAGTCGAAATTATGAAAGTGAATGAAAACAATGACTGTCTAATATCACTCTCCATAGGATAAATGATAAATGAGGCAATGAATCTGAGTTATAAATTGTATTTATGTAGAGTGTAAGAAGAAAGGGAAAACAAGTAACTGCATCAAAGCGTTACTGAAATGAATTCTGAATTAGTTAGGAAGAAAATTACACAGTTTAAATTGCTTAAGTTGAGAGCATCACAAGATGAATTCTGAGCTTTTAAACTATCCAATTTAAATAGAAGAAAGTGCAAATGAAATTTAAGAACACGGGAGATACATACAATGAGAGAAGACAAAAATCATATCACCACCATTAGAATCTTTTCATAGAGACTTCAAAAGATTTTGCATATGTATTCAATTCAACTCCAAAAAATTACAATTTAGTTCAGAACAACTAAGGAGGTTCCCTTGCACTTCTTCCAACATTAATACATTTATAACTTCTATCATTTATACAATTTGATTTCCTTTCAATTAGAAACTAATTACAATAGCTGAACTGAAACATTTCAGCTTCTAAAACTGACTATAATAATTACATTTGATAGTTTGAGTATGGGAACCGATTACAATGATTGGTCAAAAAATGTTTCATGAACCAATAGTCGATTCCTCTGACTCTTCGAATTATGTCTTCACCATATGTCCTATTTTGGCATTATGTCAGATCGACCATTCTGATGACACTTGGGCATCATTTGTTGGTTCCTGGAAAATTGCATTTTGTTTTTCCCATCCGCACTACAGAAGGGATCTCGTAGTCCATCATTTCCTTGATCTGGATTTCCAGGACAATGCAAGAGGCATACGTCATGATTGGCAGGCCAATATTTACTGTCTTGAATTGATTCAAGATCTCAAAATCTGTGATCAAATACTCCACCAGGCTTATTCCTTTCAAGTTTTCCTGTAGGATTTCAAACTTGGAGTGATCCATTCTACATTGGGCGAGGTAAGAGTTGTATTCCTCCTGATCGTACAATTTTCCTTTGCCATCCCAAAATGGTGGGAGGCCTTTGATGAAAAACTCTTCAAACAGATCTTTGAATTCATGTATACTCTGCTCCATATGCATGGCCTTAGTTTGGACTAATTTAAGTAGATTATGCTTGGAAATGACCCTCCTAGCCCAAATGATCAATGTAGTCTTGTCTTTGACCCCAATGATTTGAAGTTCAACGGTGGGGATGGAATTCAATAGATTTATAGCATTTTGGGCCCAATCTAATGGTTTCTTCGCCAGTGTCTCATTCAAAATGGTGCACCTACTTCTGGTTTTGATGGCCATGTTATCTTTGTCATTGATGAAGTTCATGTACACCATGAACTTGGCAGCTTCAACAAAAATAGAGTCCCAGATGATGTGTTTGTCTCTCTGAAACAATCCTTTGCCTTTCAACCTTGTCTTCAACTTCTCTACCCTTTCTTGCAAGGATTGATTCTCCTTCTGGAACTGGTCCATATTCTCATCCTTTGTTTTCATTTCTTGCTACAACTTTTCTATATCTCCCTTAAGGATTTTGATTTCTCCTACCTCTAGGCTAACATGTGACATAGCCTTGAAAAGTCCTTCAATGCTTGGACCAGTTTATATAGTAGAAGGTACAACTAAAACCACCTTTGGTACTTATATCTATCCTTGTGACCAATTTACCTTTTATTTTCTAGCTCTAATACCTTGGCCTTTTAATTCAATGCTTCTTGTCGAAATGTCTCCTTCTCCTGTTCTAGAGAAACCAGTTCTGTTGTTTGTGGATGATCTGTGGTAGACATTTTTAGTTTTTTCTTCAAACTTTGAATCATCTTGTATTTCTCTTCTTAGGAGGCTTTCACTCCCTGAGGGCCTTCAAATTCCAATCTCTTGACTTGAGTCTTCCAAGGTCTGTTGGATGCTTTCTCTTGTCTCAACTGCCCCTCCAAATTAAGTTCATGAATTGAGAGTTTTGAATTCTTCAATCCCATACCCAAGTAATATGAATATAGCATGTCACTAGTATTCCTATGGAATTTCACCTTGTCTAGAGCACTGATGTTGTCATAATGTAGCTTAACCTTAGACACTTTATCCTCATCTGCGATTGCTATGTTGGATCTCCTCTTCTCTACATCTTTGACTGTGAACAAAGAAGACTTGTGTTGAGAAATCATTTCTACCTCAGGGACCAACTCTCTTATTTCACTCATGGCCAAGTTTCCTTTCTCATCATATGGCCTTGAAACATCTTCTTTAGATTTATAGACTGTTCCAGGTGCCTTATCAAAGATGTGTTTTTTGTTGTTGAAATCTCTTGAGCTGCTTTCACTTTGGGGCATGCTTCTTTTACCAGCTTCTTCATTTCTGGTGCCACTCTCCACCATATCCATACTTAATTTCTCTTTAGGCTCTTCTTCCTCCAAATCCACTATCTGTGGGGATTGTATGATTTTAATTTTCTTGGGAGCATTCTACTAACTGTTGGTGCCTAGGGCCTCTAAACTGCTTCTCTTAGTGTAGACACTTACTTTGGGAACTTTGAGTATCAACTTATGAGGAGTCTTTTGTGGGGTTGGCCCCACTTGTTGTGTTTGAGTAGGCTGCAAGATGGATTCCATATTAGCACAGGTTTCTAAAGTTTCCAATTTGTCAAAACCTTCAACATACTCATATTCATAGGGGGTTTGTTTGTTCATCAATCTTCTTTTAGATATGACCTAATGTGGATCATATATTCTCCCTTGTAGCTTTAAAAATTCAAACTCCTTGAGTTTGGCTTGGATCTGAGATAAGCAGGATCTAGTTTTTACAACAAAGGGTCCTATGATGAAAGGAAATTTGAGGTTGGAGGCTTTGTGCAGTTTTATGAAATGTTTGTCTCTGAGATGATTCTTTTCCTAATGAACTCCAGGGAAAAGAATATAGGTGTTAGAAAAATAGGCAGAAGGTAAGGGGCCTATTGACATCCATATACCCAAATTACTGTAGAATGCATGAACATCACCCAATCTCCCACTTTGTTTTATGTATTTGGCTGCAAACAACTTTTCATGTCCTCCAAGACTCTTGGCAGGCTAGTGTTGAAGATTAGGCTGTAATTTATGGACATTATCTTGTTGATAAAAATGAGCATTGTGATTCTTTTGCATTTGATCAAGATGAATGCTGCTTCTCCTTTTTGTTTGTCTCCAGGAACATATTTAGCAAGTATGTGTAATACCTGAAGTGCCTTACTGACTGGAAATTCACTAGTTGTTTGTGTACATTATCATCTATGAATTTATCAAAGCTGATGTGAACTGACTGACTGGACTCTGAATGAAAAAACACTAAAAAAAATCCTAACATGACCTCGACCACATATCTGTCATTTTCCAGACCTAAAACCTAACTCAATATGGAACAAACCCATTGGATTTCAATAACCATGACATTGACATTCATTGGCAAGGACAGACTCTCAGAATAATGCTCGAGCTTGATAATTGTCAGAAAAAATAGGTTTTTGACTTCGGAGGGACATTCTCGGTAAACCATGATTATATTTTTCTCTTCAAACAATTTAGACACTATGGAGGGGGAATCTGGTACGCCGAGCGAATATCGAACTGACGAGATATCTACTCTACACAGGACATCAGACCCTAGTTTATTTAAGACAACTTTCTCTTCCTGTGAGTATTTATCTGCGCACCAAGGGAACCCTAGTCGATAAAGGGTATATGTTTCCCTACATTATCTAACAGATTAGCTCTGGACATGGAGATGGGCAAGAGGGTTATTTCGGTGTCAAACACATCTGAATCTATGTCAATTAGGGATTCTTTGTTTGACGTGGGATCTTGCTCTTCTACAGACAAAATGATAGGTTCCATGGCGGTAATGAAAAATACCCATGAATGATCGAAAAACAAGTGAGTCAGGTGCACTTTCGAGCTTCAGTTCAAATGGAGTGGTCGCGCCAATTTCTAACATTCCAATGATTTGAAAAAATAAAATAATGACAAGGGTCCACCCCTTTATATACACCCAATTTCGGGGATCAGGGAAAGCGATTTGGGGTATACTTCTTATCACCCCTAAATGCACCTGGTGGCGCCACGTGGTCCCGAGCCGAAACCACAGTTTTTGTTTCAGCTCTCTTTCAAGAATTAACCTCCAAGCTATTTCTCCGCCCGAAATGATCCTTGACCGTTGATTTGTGGTCCATGCGATCTGTGGCCCACTGAGTCCCATAAACTCCGCACTTCCACTAGAATTAGGCTCCTTTCACTAAATATGGCCCTGTTCTGCTAGATATGGCCTCGTTTTCCAATTTATCACACCTCTACATAGGTTTAGCATCTCGCTAAGTTTTGAAATTGGATTTTATACAGAAATTGTTATAGTGATAACATGGGCTCCAATTGGGGATGCTATCCTCCCCGCAAGGTAGCAAATAACGATAGACCGAGTGCCTCCCATTGGGCTATGATTTATTCCTGCAACTGAATTTAGCAACATTTATTCAAAAATTCAAAATCTACTCAGCATAACTTAGGGCCTTCACCTCGGGCTTCAGTTATGTTTATTTTATTTCGATTTCTTCATGCAAAAAATGAAAATGATTATGTACAATGAATGGAAAAGACAATGATTGTTTTAAACAATATATTTTTTTAGGAACCTTCCATTTACAGGTCCCCCTACAACGATGTCTCCATTACTTTCCTATATTAGATAGGCATTGTTTCCATGGTATGATGCAATTTTGAACGGTCCCATCCATAGATGGTCAAATTTCCCATGCTTTCCCTTTTCTTGATTTCTGGCATCCCATCTCAATACTATTTCTCCCAATTTGAAATTATCTACTTTGGTATGTCTGCCAAAATCTTTCTTGATATTGTCTTGGTGCAGCTAAGCATTATTTAAGGCCTTTTATATTGTTTGTTGTACACTGATTAGTTCATCTTTTCATCTTCGAGTGGCATCTATCTCAGCATCTTGTTCCTGCAACAACCTCATCACTGACAACCCCAATGTTGTAGGAAAGATTTCCTCTATACCATAAACAATGTGAAAAGGTGACGTGGATATAGATCTCTTTGGGGTAATTTTGTCAGCCCATAGTGTATGTATGAGCTTCTTGTGCAAAGATTTTTTGTTATCTTGCAACAAATTTTTTATAATTCTGGATAATCTCGTGTTTGATGACTCGACCAACCCATTGCCTTGAGGGTAATAAGAAGTGGAGTGGCCAAGAGTTATGTTGTAGTCACTACAAAATTTCTCCATATTTTTGGACTTAAATGTTGTTGTATTATCTATGATGATTTTGATTGGACATCTAAACCTGGACAAAATATTGTCTTCCAAAAACTGGATGATAACAACATATGTTGTTTGCCTGGTGGGAACTGCCTCAATCCACTTAGTGAAGTAATCTGTTGTTGTCAGAATCCATTTTTGTTGAGTTGAGGACTGCGAATGTATTTATCCTATAAAATCAAGGCCCCACTTTCTGAAATGTGCTTCAATAGAGATTGGTTTCAAATGCAGAGGCTGCAATTTTATTTTCCCATCAAAAATTTGACATTCACGACATCGTGAAACCTCTTTATAGACATCAGAAAAAATGCTAGGCCAATATAACCCAACCCTCGAAATCTTGTGCATAGTGGTCTTCCAATAATGGTGGCCTCCATAGTCACCCTTATGGAACTCTCTGATGGTATTCTCTGCTTCTTCTTCCAACAAACAAATCAATAAAATCCTCCCCTAGGTCCTTCCAATATAGAGCTTGATTTACCAAACAAAACTTTGTTGCCTTTAGCTTTAATAATTTGGCCTTTTTTTTACTCAATTCAGGAGGAGCCTGCAAATTTATCAACACATAAATAATATCAACATACCATGGAGAGTTGAGAAATTTATGGGATATTTGAGGAGCTCTTTCTTCCTCTGCACTTGTTGACAAATCATCAATGAAATTTACTCCTAAGAGTTCAAAATTGGTATGTGCCATTATCTTTGCAATCCTTTGTCCCTTGATCAACTTTGTAGGTTTGATTTCCCATTCATATTCTAACAACACAAATATCGATTTACCCCTTTTTCCTTTAGGGCTAGTCTTGGTTAATATGTCTTTCATAGAACTACTGGGCAAATAAGCAGTATTATGGGAATGAAAATGTAAACTCTAAATTCTTTCAAGGCCTTGAATAGTGCATATGTTTGATTCTCCATGATATCATACTTCAAGGGGGCATCCCTCAATGTACTATTGTAATATGTTATGGGCTTCTCAAAATTTTGCTCATCTTTCTGTAGTAAAACACCAGAAATTGTGTGCTCTGAGGCAAAAGAGAATAGTATGAAGTCCTTTTCAAAATTAGGACTGGACAATACTGGAGCCTTGGTCAATGCCACTTTAATGTCTTAAAAAGATTTTTTGGATTAGGGTTCCACTTTATTTCATTTCCTTTCTTGAGCATGTTAGTAATATACTTTATGATTTCAACCAAGTTAGGGATAAACCTTCTCAGAAAATTCACTTTTCCCAGGAAAGATTGCACCTCTTTTTTAGTTCTAGGTATGCCATTTTTTAAGATTCCCTCAAATCTGCTAGGATCTACCTTTATCCCCTCCTTTGAAATAATGTGGCCCATCATCTTTCCTTCTTCGATGGTGAAATTTGAATTTTTGGGGTTCAACAAGATACTGAACTTTCTACACTTCTGAAATGCCCTTCTTAGATGCTTGAGGTGTTCTTCATCCGAAACAGAATACACAGTGATATCATCTAGGTAAATAACAATGAATTTGTATTTCTCATCGGAAAAAGCTATGTCCATATCTCTTTGAAATGTTTCCCCTACATTCATCAGCCCAAAAGGAATTTTGGCATACATGAATGTACCCCATGGTGTTGTGAATGTTGTCTTCTCATGATCATCAGGATGCACCATGATCTAATTGTATACAGAGAAACCATCCAACATTGACATTTTTTTAGAACCTACCACTTTCTATAGAATGTGGTCCATCTTAGGTAGAGGGTAGTTGTCCTTTAGAGACACCTTGTTCAGATTTCTGAAATCCACTCACAACCTGATTTCTCCACTCTTTTTTCTGACTGGCACTCAATTTTCCACCCATTTAGAAAAACTCAAGGATACTATGATCTTGGCTTCAAATATCTTATTTATATCTTTCTCAATCAAAGGTAGAAACAACGTATTTATCCTTCTTAATTTATTTTTGAAATGTTTGTGATCTTTTTTGATTGGGATCACATGCTGGATGATACTGGTGTCATAAAATTTTAGATCTTCATAGCTCTAGGAAAAAACATCAGGGAATTCTTTCATTAAATTAATATATCTTTGCTTGACTTCAGGGATGAGCATTCTGGACAACTTAATGATCTTGTGATCTTCCCGAGTCCCAATGTTGCAATCTTCAACATCCCCTTCATTCACTGTAATTTTTGGACTTCTGGCCACATCATTATTATCAAAGAGTTTCTCGAATGGGACCAGACCCTTGGGAATGATGTTTCTTTTCATCTGAACTATATCTCTACCTACAATATAATTGTCGAAGTAACCATCCCTTTGTGAAAGCAGTTGCATCCACCTCTTCATCGTAGTATTCTTCATCAATGTTCAAATTTTCAAATCCATTTTCTAGTTTGAGGAAACTTTCTATTTGTGTATCATCTTCAAAAACCTACCAGTACTTAATATTATTAGGCACTGTTGGTCTGTGCTTAATATCCCTTGCTAGGAAAGATTGGAACTTTAAAAACTGAAGATGAAGTGGCAATGGAATCAACAATCTGATTCAGACCCCTTGGAATCATTGAGAGGCTATATTCTAAAAATTATTCAAATGGGTCAAGCACTGTATTCCTGTATGATCTTACTCTGGGGTGTTTGTCTTGATATATTCCCTTCACCTGATTTATGATCAACTTAGAATCCCCATGAATAATTATCTCCTTAGCACCCATTTCCTTTAAATCTTTCAATCCTAATACTAGTGCCTCATCTTCAACCCTTTTTTTGTGCAATCAAAAGACAACTTATAAGAGAGCAGTTTGGTAGCCAATATGGGGGGGTTAATCCACACACCTACTCCTTCCCCCTCTCTACTGACAGCTCCATCAAAGCTTATTCTCCACATCTCATCATATGCACTGTCAGCCATATCTAACTTTGTCAGCCATATCTTAATCTGTTGATCAGATCTAACTTTGTCAGCCATATCAATTTTTGTCCCTTTCTCTTCAAAACATGGATCATTGAAGAAAGTAGAAGACCCCAACTCAGTTTCCACATAGTAGATGGGATGATTACTCGGCTGTGACTTGTTGCTGACCATGTATTTGAGAAAAACCTCTTTGTACAACCTTCTGTCTTGACCAAAGATAGGGATGGTGGCATATGACATGTCTATCTGGAGAGTTCCCTTCAATTTTGCAACCCATGACCTAGATAACAACATGCCAAACTTGGGAGGAATATCAACAACCACTATGTCCATGACCACATTATTTGCTGCAATTTGACCTAAAGAAACCACCAAATATTTGATAAGACCTAGGCATTTCACCTTCCTTGAATCAACAGAGAATAGGTCTTTGTAAGGCCTTGTGATATCCAGACCCAATTGGTCCATCACCACCTTGGGCATCAGGTTATGGGATGCTCCTAAATCCAACATGGCATTGTGAAGATTCATATCATGGATTTTTAGACTGACATAGAAAGGGGGGACTTCTTCAGCATCACTATTTACTTCTACACATGGGCCAAATAAGATGGTCGGTTTATCATCTTGTATGTTCGAAGTGTCATGAGTTTGTTCCATCTTAAGCATCTCTATGATATGATTTATATATTCACTGTTCTTGATCAATTCATTTAATGGTACATAAATTTTAATATTGCCCATCTCACTTTCAAAATTAAAGGAGGATGAGGTTTTCTCTACCTCTTTGGTGATTGTCTCCTTTCTTGTTTCATGTACCTTTTTCTTGGATTGTTCTTTCTTCTTTCCATTGTCCACAACCTCTTTTGCATTAGAGTCTTTTTTGGTTTGACTTGAAGAGGGTATGATACTCTGAGCTTCTTTGGTGGGGTTTTCCTTTGGAGGATTTCCCTTTGGGGGATTTGCAGGAACTTTCTGATTTTGAAGATTATATTGTCTTTGGAATTGCATGATGGCATTCTGCAACCCTGTTTGGTAATCTTCTTCTTCTACTAACAACCTGTCATCGTTTTCCTGCATGAAAATTTCATTAGCATCCATGAACTGGTCATGTTCTTCTTTATTAAAAAATACCTTTGTTTCATCACCATCACAACAATGCATGTTGTCTTCAAAATTGTCATCATAATTTTCATTTACATAATTATTTTGAAAAGGTGGTCTTATTTGTTCATCCCCCTGATTTCCATGATTTACTTGATTTATCTGATCCCCTTGATTTCTCTGATCTCTTTGTATGATTTGTGGGATTTCTTGCATTCTCTGATTTCTGGGTGGACCATCAGCCTTTTCTCGGGTGTTAGGATTATTATCTGAAGCCATTCTTTCCATCATTTTTTCCATAGTTTTCATCATCATTTCAAACCTTTCTTCTGATGTTTGTGAGGTCGAAGGTTGTGCCTTGTCTTGAATTTTTTTCATGTCCTTGTCAGACTCATCTTTGATCTTACCTAAGGCCATTAGGTTCAATTCCACTTCTATTGCATCATTCATCATGTCATCTAATGAGGTAGATATTCTTTCCCTCAACAATAAAACAAAACCACTTTCAAAGGAATCATCATATTTGAGTTGAGCAGCTTTAAGGGGGGGTTTACCTCGGTAGGAATTAAATTATAGACCTTTACAAATCTAGTTGAAAACTCCTACACTATTTCGTTAGGTGACCTCCTCATGTTATTATATTGGGTTAACAACTATAGGGGGTCTTTCTTGTCACCCCACTTGGTGAGAAAAATGGTTTCAAAGGATTCAAAATTTATGATACTGGCTGTTGGGAGAGCTCTAAACCACTTTCTCACTTCTCTTGCAAGACTTTGTGCAAACAACCTCATTTTTTCATATTCAAAATCTACTTCTTATAAGTCTATAAAATCATTACACTAGTCTAAATGTTTCTGGGCTGAAACACTACCTTCAACATCATACAACTTAATCCTTAGATTATACTCCCAGGGAAAATCATGTAACTGAGTGGGGAGTACGAAAGGGGAAAACCTAGTTTCCATGGTTGTTATAAGGGCTTGAAGTGGCTGGTGGTTTTGAGTGTGGATCACAAGAGGTCTGGTAGAGGCAGCTAAAATTAAATATTGGAATCGCTTTTCGTTAAAGATGACCTCGTTCAAACAAGATTCCGATTTAGTTCTGAACAGAGTTTGCTCAAATTTTATATCAAACTCGAGATCTTCAATGCTTGTCACTCCATCATTGGGAAAGGATAGATATTTGTCTTAACGCAAAGCTAGGATTATTTTCCTTTATTTTCTTTTGTGTACAATCTTTTCAGGATCATACACAGGGATTGCAGCTTCTAGTTCTGGGTTTCTCCTGGTGTGAATTCTCTTGGGAGCTAGGATTTCTAGCTCAAACTGCTTGGTGCAATTGGTCTCTTGGTAATGGAGTCGCCATGGAAAAAATAATCTCAACCAATAAGGTATTTGATTCACTATCACCCTCAGGAATCAAATCTCAAGCTTTAAGTCGTTCTTTTCCTAGGGAATATTTCACTTTCGATCCTCGACAATGACGCCAGAATGTTAGCACTTTGTAAATTTGTTCGATTGATTAAAAAATGATAGAGGTAATTATTTCAACCAAATTTAGAGCTAGGCACTAGCCTGCTCAACTTAGAGAGGGATATCTAGTGTCACTTGATCTTTTTTAGGCAATCAATGGATAGATTTGGTTTTGTTTTGGGAGGTTTTTATAAAATTGCTAGCAAGGAAGGAGAGGGACACTTAGGGCTATGGAGTCAAAATTCTGAAAGTGAATGAAAACAAAGACTGGTCGGTAGAACTCTCCAGATGATAAAGGATAAATGAGGCAATGAATCTGAGTTATAAATTGTATTTATGAAGAGTGTAAGAAGAAAGGGAAAACAAGTAACTACATCAGAGAATTACTGAAATGAATTATAAATTAGTTAGGAAGAAAATTACACAGTTTAAATCGCTTAAGTTGAGAGCATCAAAAGATGAATTCTGAGATTTTAAACTATCCAATTTAAACATAAGAAAGTGAAAATAAAATTTAAGAACACATGAGATACATACAATGGGAGAAGACAAAACTCATATCAGCACCATTAGAATCTTTTCATAGAGACTTCAAAATATTTTGCATATGTATTCAATTCAACTCTAGAAAATTACAATTTAGTTCAGAACAAAAGGAGATGCCCTTGCACTTCTGCCAACATTAATACATTCATAACTTCTATAATTTATTCAATTCGAGTTCCTTTCAACTAGAAACTGATTACAATAGTTGAACTAAAACGTTTCAGCTTCTAAAATTGACTATAATAATTACATTTGACAGTTTCGGTATGGAAACTGATTATAATGATTCATCAAAAAATGTGTCATGAACCAACAGTCGATTCCTCTGACTATTCGGCTTCGGGTTTCACCATCTGTCATGTTTTGGTCTTCTGCCAGATCAGCCATTCTAATGACACCTGGGCATCATTTGTTGGTTCTCGGAAAATTGCATTTTGTTTTTCCCAGCCGCACTATCTCCTTCCACTACAAGTCAAAAGGGATCTTGTAGTTCATCATTTCCTTGATCATGATTTCTAGGTCAATGCAAGAGGCATACGTCATGACTGGCAGTCCAATATTTACTGTCTTGAATTGATTCAAGATATCAAAATCTATGATCAAATACTCCACCATGATTTCTCCTTTCAAGTTTTCCTCAGGGCTTTCAAACTTGGAGTGATCCATTTTGCATTGGGAGAGGTGAAAGTTGTATTCCTCCTTATCGTACAATTTTCCTTTGCCATCCCAAAATGGTGGGAGGCCTTTGATGAACAACTCTTCAAATAGATATTTGAATTATTGTATACTCTACTCCATCTGCATGTTCTTGGTTTGGACTGCTTTAAGTAGATTATGCTTGGCAATGACCCTCCTGACCCAAATGATCAATGTAGTCCTGTGTTTGACCCCAATGGTTTGAAGTTCAGCGGTGGAGATGGAATTCAATAGATTTATAGTATTTTGGGCCCACTTTGAGGGTTTCTTCTCTAGTGTCTCATTCACAACGATGCACTTGCTTTTGGATGTGATGGCCATGCTATCTTTGTCATTGATGAAGTTCAGGTACACCTTGAACTTGGAAAATTCAAGAGCAATAAAGTCCCAGATGATGTGTTTGGCTCCCTACAATAGTCCTTTTCCTTTCAACCTTTTCTTCAACTTGTCTACCCTTTCTTGCAAGGTTTGATTCTCCTTTTGGAACTGGGCCATCTTCTCATCTTTTGTTTTCATTTCTTGCTGCAACTTTTCTATATCTCCCTTAAGGATTTTGATTTCTCCTAACTTCAGGCTAACACGTGATATAGCCTTTATAAGTCCTTCAGTGCTTGGCCCAGTTTCTATAGTAGAAGGTACAACTACAACCACCTTTGGTACTTCTATCTATCCTTGTGACCAATTTACCTTTTCTTTCTCCAGTTGTAATACTTCGGCCTTGTAATTCAATGCTTCTTGTCGAAATGTCTCCTTCTCCTATTCTATAGAAACTGGTTATGTTGTTTGTGGATGCTTTGTGGAAGAAATTTTTAGTTTTTTCTTCAAGATTTGAATAAACTTGTATTTATCTTCTAAGGAGGCTTTCACTCCCTAAGGGCCTTTAGATTCTAATCTCTTGACTTGAGTCTACCAAGCTCTTTTGGATGCTTTCTCTTGTCTCAAATGCCCCTCCAAATTAAGTGCATGAGTAGACAGTTTTGAATTCTTCAAGTTCATACCCAAGTAATTTGAATATAACATTCCACTGGTGTTCCTATGGAATTTCACCTTGTCTGGAGCACTGATGTTGTTATAATGCAGCTTAACCTCAGACACTTTATCCTCATCTGTGACTGCTATGTTGAGTTTACTCCTCTCTACATCTCTGACTGTGAATAGAGAAAACTTGTGTTGAGAAATCCTTTCTACCTCAAGGATAAACTCTCTTATTTCACTCATGGCCAAGTTTCCTTTCTCAGCATATTTCCTTGCCACATCTTCTTTAGATTGAAAGACTGCTCCAGGTGCCTTATCAAAGATGTGTTTTTTTTTGCTGAACGATATTGAGCTTCTTTCACTTTGGGGAATGCTTCTTTTACCAGCTTCTACATTTATAGTGCCACTCTCCACCATATCCATACTTACTTTCTCTTTAGGCTCTTCTTCCTCCAGATCCACTATCTGTGGGGATTCTATGATTTTCATTTCCTTAGAAGCATTCTGCTAACTACTGGTGCCTAAGGCCTTTGAAATGCCTCTCTTGTTGTAGAAACTTACTTTGGGAACTTTGAGTATCAACTTCTGAGGAGTCTATTGTGGGTTGGCCCCACTTGTTGTGTTTGAGTAGGTTGCAAGATGGATTCCATATCAACACAGGTTTCTAAATTTTCCAATATGTCAAAACCTTCAACATCCTCATGTTCATAGGGGACTTGTTTGTTCATTAATATTCTTTTAGATATGATGTGATGTGGATCATATCTTCTCCCTTGTAGCTGTGCAAATTTAAAATTCTTGAGTTTGGCTTGGATCTGAGATAAGATGGATCTAGTTTTTACAACAAAGGGTCCTATGATGAAAGGAAATTTGAGGTTGGAGGCTTTGTGTAGTTTCATTTATTTTTAATTGTTGGGGTTAATGGAGTTAGTAAGTATATCTAATCTATCCTTGGATATTATGTTATAATGTAAACTATAAGTAATGTTAGTATTATCTACTATATCACAGTTATGATAAAAAATCTGAGTGCAATGAAGGATTTCATATCGTGTGTTTGATTCTGCAAAAGGATATATTTCAGATGTGTAATTCTGAAAAAATGTGTCATATGAATAATTGCCCAAAATTTAATTATTAAACATCATACCTTAATTTGGGTCATTTAAATTAGTAACCACATGCTTCATATATCTTTCTATCTCTATTCTCATATGTTTAAATTTTCTATTGAAAGGAAGCCATAAATGTGACCAATCAATAGTGAAATATCCATTCAACATAGCAGACCAATATCTACTTAAAAGCATGCCATAATTGACAGGTATGTCTACCACAATGATATCAATAGTCTAATGAATTTTAGGATTAGCAGACATTATGATTAAAACATTATTTAGTTTCCCAATTAATTTGACTTGATTTTTGTCTAATTGAATAATTTGGATATCATATGCTACAGGCTTGACATTAATATTGTCATATACTTTAAGATGCATCACATTAGAGGAAGTTGTTGAGTCTACCATGCAATTAGGAACATTCCTATTAAATTTTTTGAAAGTAATTAGGAAAATGGGGGTAGTAGATATTGACCTTTATCCAGTTAAGGATGCATTTGTGCCCACTTGACTCTTGGATTGAGTGTCATTGTTGGATAGTCTAGTTTTGGTTGTTCCCTTCTTTATCCCCACATTAACTTCTTTAGTTCCATTAGAAGTCTTTCCCTGTAAGGTTTTAATAAAATTTTCCTTAATTTGAGAGAGTTTCATGAGTTCAAATAGGGAAATATTTCTATAGTTTTCTTCAAATCTTCCAAGAAATCATATTCCAATTTTTTTGGGGAAAAGGAAGGAGCACTTGGCATAGGAATTTGATTGTTAGCTTTCTAGTTGGAGGGTATCATTTTAGAAAGGTTGGGAGCAGTGAGGTTAGTAGGAGATGAGGTTTTATTATTATTGGAAGTGGAAGTTGTAGGAGGATTGGAAGTGTTTGGGGTATTATATGAGGTGTTCTTGCTCGCATTTCTAGTATTTATAGAATTTTGAGATAGGTGTATTTCCTCCGTTTCTTCTTCCTCTCCACCATAAGTGATATCCAAAAATGAATTTACCTATGGCTCTTATATTTCTTGGGATTCCTAAGACTATTCTTGTTGTCCATGATTTTCCTCTCCTTCATCCTTGAACTCAGTGATATTTTCTCTAGCCCAAGTCTATAAGACTTGAAAAATATCTTCCATATTAATCCCATCTTCATGAGAAGGATTGGTTTTATTGGTTGGGGGAGTACTCTTATATTTCTTGGGAGGAAATCTAAAAAAATTCTTTGAGTTTGAAGATCCTTCTCCACAATTCTTCTTCAAATCTATTAGTTCATTAGAGAGTTTTTTTACAATTCTCTAGTGAACTTCCATATCCATGGAATCATAATCCTTCTTCTCTTTTGAGGGTTTGGAGATGACTGCTATGGTTTTACCCTTGTTTTTGGATGGCTCTTTCCCAGGATTCCCTTTTGAACTAAGCATGTTCTTTTCAAATTTAAGAGCTTCCTAAAAAGATTCTTCAAGGGTGGATTTCTCAGCATTCTTAACAAAAATCGACATGGACATGGGTAAACCAGAGGTATAGAATTCAATGGAAACTTCTTCAACATGTTTAGAGGCTCGTGAGATTCACTTGAATAGAGTAAGGAAACATTGATTGTAGTCATTAACCAATTCCTTAGAATCCATTTTAATTCTTGATAGTTCCAGGACTAAATTTGCTAGCATTTTCGTTTCCCCAAATTTCCTAAGAAAAATGGTCTCACAAGTTCTCCAACTAGTAATGGAGGATTCCTCCAAATATAAGAACCATTTATAAGATTTATTATCAAATGTAAGGGGAAAAAATTGACAAAAACCATCTTCATACCGAATATTTTGTAGTCTTACAGAAAGTAAGAATTTATTTGCATGGTCTTCAACAAAATCCTTTTGGTTAGGGTCAAAATTTAGCAATAATTTCTCAGGGTATTTAGGCATGTCATGAAGTATCCCAGGTATGATGACTTCATCAAGAATGATCCAAGGCTTATAGGGAAGGGGATTTTTATTTTCCTTAGCTTCATACATATTTGGAGGGTGATACAAGACAAATTGTAATGGGTTGTTTTCTAGTTCACTCTCATTTTCTTCTTCATCCTCAAATTCCTCTCCTGACTCATTTCTTGGTGTATAAGGTGGATATTTGGGAGGGGAGGGAGGTCTCCCACCAATTCCACTAGCAAGAAATAAATGCTCAAGTTCAAAATTGGAATTCTCAATAAAATCTAATGTATCTTGGGGTAGGTGATATTATGGGGTTCTGACAAAAATATTTTATTGATATGAGAAAGGGTCTATAAAGAAAGGATCTTCACTATGAGGATTCTCCTGAAATTGAGGTAGAAAATAGTCAATAGGAGGTTGGCCTATATATCTTATCCATTGTCTAGTTAGGACAGGGTCTACATGCTCTTGGGACTTCTTAAGAATGGTATCAATCAATGGGATGGTTAATATGCAGGGTTGTGGTGAATAAAATGTAGATTTAAAATGAGTAGAAGAACATTGAATACTTTTCTGAGCTGGTGTGTTCACAACATATGACGAGGGAAGCGAAATGTTAGGTAGCTAGAGAGGTAGTAGTGGGGGCCCAGAGGGCCCATGGTGATAATAGTGGAGGCCATTCAATGTAAGGTGGACTAGGTCCACTATATTTTTAAATAAGGCCCACTATGGTAGTTAGATATAATAAATTGGTAGTTAGATATAATAAGTGTAAGAGGACTTCTTAGAAGGTTCTACTTCTAGAATATTCCTCCACTAGAATTTTCTTCGGTGATGGTAGCACTAGATAAAGGGGTTCAAGAATTGTAATGGGATATGAAGAAAAGTATTGTATTTGAGTGGTATCTCAATAGGAGGATTCCCCCTCGAAGAGGCAAGTGAAAAGGAGAAGATAACTTCCATAATAGGATCCATTGTATGGTGTTTCCCTACCTCAAGGGTTTGGTAATAATATAATGTGGTTTCTTCTATCTTGTTCTGTGGATATATTGTGTATTAAATATTTGTGGTGATTGTATTTTTATATCTATTCAGTTTCTTAACAAGTGGTATCAGATCACTTTCCTTGGCAAACATTGTGGGCAATTATTTTTTATTTTTGTAGATTTTTTTCGGAAAAGAAAAAAGAGGGCTGCGACATTCCAGACCATTTTGATATATTTTTGTGAAAAATTTGTAGAAAAAGGTTGTGTATATGATTTCCTCTCAGAAAAACAACCAAGTTGAAAAAACAAATCATCCGAAATGGAGTCCAGGAAGTCAAGATATTGAAGTTTTAAAATCTGTAATTTTTTCAGGGTTTTTTCTACGGACGACGACGCAATTTTTTTAAATTTTTTGTAGCATATGGAGGCCGAGTTTGCCCAAAAAAATTACATATATCAGTTTCTCTCACAATTTCACCCAATCTCAAAAACAAAATCAGTCGAAACAAAATTCAGGAAGTGAAGTTATGAGCATTTTAAATTCAACAGTTTTTCAAGGTTTTTCCGGAAAAAGCCATGATTTTCTGTCATAACATATTGTTCTATTTTTTGGGTTTTTTTGTGATGAATGTGGGACTGAAGAGTTCATAGGGTGCTTAGATGGATATTTCTTCTCAAACCCTCAAAGAAATTCTACAAATTACTGAAGCATTCAAATCTCAATTGTATGACACATTGGATGGCAAATTGGATGACTTTGTAGATGGTCTCACAAATGACCTCAATGATATTTTTTGTAGTATTCAAGATTCATTGGATAGAATGCAAGAGATATTTATTATGGCGGACATCAGGGATGAATATAATCAAGAAATATATGCTTGGTATGATTTGGAGGCCGATTGCGATGATTGATATATGGATAGTTGTCATTTATGGGATGACAACCACTTTCATATTTTATTTGATGACTCTAATCCACATTTTGTAGAGAGAATCAATGTGAGAAATCGGGAGTGAATTATTATTACCAGTATCCATCCTGCATATTCTACAATGGTATTATTCCTTCCAGATTCTGCTATGACCATTTTCCACTATGTGGATGAATCTTCTTATTTGGATCCACATGACATGTGTCAGACTTGAGAGCATCATTTTGAGTTGGTTATTAGGTTCCAAAATCTTCCACGGGGAGTTCACATGAGAACTTGGACACGGGACCCAAGCTTACAATGGCGGTTGGACTACTTCAGCATGGTGGCTTTCCTTTCTACATGGGACCTTGGTTCTCAAGTCTTCTTCAGCATTATGGTCCACAATTATCCATGGGACCCTGGTATATGGTTGTACATCAAGCGTTGAGAACAATGCTTTCATAAGGGAGATGGAATGTTAGGTAGCTAGAGAGGTAGTAGTGGGGGCACATAGGCCCCATAGTGATAATAGTGGAGGCCATTCAATGTAAGGTGGACTAGGTCCACTATATTATTAAATAAGGCCCACTATGGTAGTTAGATATAATAAATGGGTAGTTAGATATAATAAATGTAAGATGACTTCTTAGAAGGTTCTACTTCTAGAAGATTCCTCCACTAAAATGTTCTTAGGTGATGGTAGCACTATATAAAGGGGTTCAAGAAATGTGATGGGACATGAAGAAAAGTATTGTATTTGAGTGGTATCTCAATAGGAGGATGCCCCCTCGAAGAGGCAAGTGAAAAGGAGAGGATCCCTTCCATAATAGGATCCATTGTATGGTGTTTCCCTAAATCAATGGTTTGGTAATAATATAGTGTGGTTTCTTCTATCTTTCTTTGTGGATATATGTGTATTCAATATTTTTGGTGATTATATTTGTAGATCTATTCAGGTTCTTAACACGAAATGTGCTCAGAATGAAATTGATGGGAATCACTGGATAATGAAGTATTTACTTGTAGAGTAGAATAGGAAGGGTTTGCGCTTTTAATTGTAGCCATTTAGTTTTTTGGCCCTCCTTCTAGTGCCATTTCTATTGACGAGCCCATATGACTCGTTCAAATAGGTAATGGAGAATTCTCGATGGAGGGTCCAAATTAGACCCACTATCGTTTGGGATAGTGTTTCTGACTAGAATGTTGGCCTAGTTTCCACTCTAACTTAATTATCTAAATATGAATATAAGAACCGAACGTTCTCAGATGAATTAAAATGTAAAACTAAACTAGGATGATGATAGCCAAAACTAAACTAAGATGTAGTTCTACACTAAACTAAACCTATCACGATCAAGAGCCAACTAATAAAATTTGAATGTAGTTAAGAATGATATCTTCTAAATTAGAAATAATTCATACATTCAGATGATGAATATAGTTGTAATGTAATTAAAAACGTTAACAAAGCATTACGCTTAGGTTTAATAACATTATGACTATATTTAGTAAAGCAAACAAGTGATAATTTATGCATGGGAGAAAATTGTAGAAATAATTCACACAATTAAACTCGTAGAACACAGATAAGGAGTAAAGAATTAAGAAAAATATCAAACACATTCACCAGAATCACATGTCTCCAAAATGCCTCTTTCTCTTTATTCAAACGAAAGTAGTAATACCATCCGAATTTCAAAAGCACAAAAGTCATTTCCCTTTTACATTCATACTTTTATAGAATACGAAGCGAATATTTTCGTATTTCTCTAACTTTCAAACTGACAGAGGACTAAGACTATGCTTTAGTTCTCTTTCCCAATTAGGGTACTATAATAATTACAAAAATATGATTGTACTGCAAAATTTGATTACAATATAATAATCAAGTGGGACTTAGTGGTTTCATCTTGTCTATGAAGTTTTTCCACATATTGAAATCCTCTAGTATAGTATCCACTCGGTAGAGGTGTGTCTTTTCAAGATCCATTTCACTATTGTAGATGGGGGTAATAATTTATATCCTCAATTTTTGCTCTATGCGTTGCAAGGAATCTTCAGTTAGCAAAATCAACATGGCGGGCCATATTAAACTTTTCTCTATAACCTTTGCATCAACTTCATTGATGACTTGAATAGACTTCATGTTGAGGTTTCTCCTTATTTCGACATATTCTAACATTGTTTGAGTTGATGATGCCTTCTTTAAGTCTCTTAGGGGATCCAATTCAAATTGTTTGAGTAGGTTGTTGGATGACTTCCAAATCTCTTTGCTTGTTACACTGACCTGCTCTTGGGTGTTATTAATATATTTTATTGTCTCCATTCCTGAATTTAAGATTCAGAGATATTTGATTCTTTTCTTATCTGAATACATAGACAAAGTTTTCATGGAGTTCTAATGAATATCCTTCCATTCAATAATTTTGTTGTAGGCCTCTTGGGATTTTGGTAGTTTTCTTGCATATCCTTCACCGCAGACTCAAATTCATTTGATCATAAATGGTTTTCTATATTTTTTTGAGTTCATAGAAGAATTTATTTCATGAGTCGCTAAGTTTTTCATTCATCTTGATAGCTTCTCCTTTTATAATGTATAGAGAAAATATTTGACTTTGGTTCTCTTCTATAATTTTGTTTAAGTGGTCATTATCTTGCTGCATTATTCTGATTTTTTCTTCAATATTTTCATTATAAGTACTTATCTCATACTGATGACCTTTGATTATTATTGTTATCACTAAAAAATAGTCTACAACATTGCACATAATGGTTGAAGAAATACATCAATTCCAACAACAATTAGTCCACCGATAGCACCAAAATCCATCAAAAATGAAAACAAATATACACTTGGTTCAAAAATTAAAGTGCACAAATTCATCAAAGGAAGCGTGTGCACAGTGTGCAGAATGCGCAGACTAACATAGCCCTCAACGCGCACTGTGTGCAAGATGCATGACTGTTTATGAGAAAAGTAATGCACTTTTCATGACCGACACATTTATGAATCTTTTCGGCCTCTCAACCACTTCTAGTCTGACCCCGAACATGATTTGACACTCAGATCTAAGCGAAATCTAGCTTGGAGGTTGATCAAGGGATAGGAAGTTCCCTAAAAGGCCTCTTGTTCACACTATGAACTAGTTGTATCTTGCCATGAATGGACCCTATAAATATGTGCCATGGGTGTGCTAGAAAAATAATAAATTCAAGGTATTGTTATGTTGCAATAATTCTTCTTTGAGAATCCTCTTTTCTCTTTGAATCATTCAAGCACTATAGCAAGGGCCTTCCCACTCACCCCTTGAGAGGATTGGCATTGTATTTCTTCACCATTGACATTTTCCATTGTATGAAGAGAAGAGCTCTCTATTAGGGAACTCAAGAGCCCTCCCAAGGAGGATGATGGGATTTGTAAGTCCCTTCCTTTCTCTATGGTGTTTACCCTATCAATATATTGATCCATTGGTAGCTATATATTGGTCATTTTTTATTTTCATGGTTCTAGTTCTTGCAAACTTCTCTAACATTTTATTTCTCTTTGTTTTTAGTTTTATTTATTTGTTTCATGTGTATTTGATTATCTAATCAACTCACAAACCTATTTATTGTTTATATGGATTAACTAAGCATGCAAGTGTTGTGTTTTTTCTCAGCCATGTGACAAAACCAACACAATAGATTCGCAACCATACTGAATATCGATATAAAATTCCTCCCTATTTAAGTCTTGAGAGAACTTATTTTTATTTTTTTTGATATGCAGGTACCAAAACCGGCCTAGTGTTGGTCTCCGGTTTTGATCATGTTTTCTGCCTATATTACATTCCACAGACCTCCATTTATATGCCAGTACCACCCTTTTGGCCTTGTTTTGACATAGTTGACATCTCCATACCATTCAATGGGGTTACTTAAGGTATCTTTACATTTCAAGCCATTTTTATGCACTTTGATGCTTTAAATTGATATTGGAACTAATGTCGCTTGGGTTAGGTACCACTTCTATTTTTGGAATAGGATGTCGGTACCAGGTAC
>ML776746.1:1200707-1231070 GCA_009831015.1 Picea engelmannii | reverse complement strand
CTCCCGGAGTATGGGGCAACTAGAGATATTTTTAAGCAAGCAGGGTGGGAGCCATTTCTGAAGAAGTTCGATGGGTATAACGATGCAATCACACTCCAGTTTGCACTGCATTTTGAGGGTGGGACCGCCAAGGTGGGCGAACTAGAGTTCGAGGTCATGGAGGAGTTCATTGCAGAGGCAATTCAATTGCCCACCACAGGCCAGAGGTGGACGAAGGGACAACCGGTTGATAAAAATCTCTGTGCGCAGCTGTTGAAACCTCAGTACCGGGAAAAAAAATGTTCTGAGGGAACGTCGCGGTCTTGGCTGGAACCACAATGGGCTCAAGTGTTGCTCATGCTCCAGTGTTACCTAGCGTGTGAGGGTCGATATACCATTATATTCCCCTGCCACGCCCGACTTCTGTTACACTTCACAGGTACTCCGCTGAACATACCTTTTTCTTGTTAAAAAGTTTAAAAAGGATGGCTGAATAGGTCCAAAGTGATAATGAGTTTCGGGGGAGTTTATTTCACTTCGGTCTAGTTAAAATATTGATCACATCTGCCCTATCGAAGAAGAAAGAATCTTGGGACCTATTCATTGCAAAAACCCTCGCCTGTGCCTAGTCCAAAGATAAGAGTGTGAAGGCCATTCCCCCACACAAAAAGTTGAACTCCAAGAAAAAGAAGGTCAAAACCCTGACTAAAGACCATGTTGGAAACCCTGAGCCCGAACCTCCAATTCATGACGAGGTAGAAACCAATACTAAAACTGGAAAGGCCACCACACCTACAGAGGCGAACATTGAAGTCCCGAGTTCTCCCCCAGCTGCCGAGAACATAATTGATGTGGAGGAACTAGCCGAGTCAACTGATAAGCCTAGGAGGAACCCGAAGAGAAAGTGTAAAAGCGTATTGTCGGGAATGGAAAACTCGGTACCCAGTTACCCCCCACAAGAGAGATTGGAAAGTATAGATGGTCATAAAGAGGCCCGAGAGCCATATGAGATGACCTGGACTTCGTCCCAACTCATTCGAAAAAACCGTAAAACAAATCGACAGGCTACTACACCCAAAGGAAATGTGCAGAATAAGTCTGTTCAAGTACCAACCGGTACCCCTGTTCAGATGCCAAAAGAGTTCACCTCTGAACCCGATCTAGTTGACACTTCTGCACTCAGCCCAGCTCATCCAGATCCAATTGACAACTATGAACTCAACCCAGATCGTAATTCTGATCCAGTTGACACTTATGAGCGCAACCCTGATGCATTCACTCCTGAATTCAGTTCAGACCATAATTCCGATAGATTTCAATCCCCTGCTCAAAGTCCCGAAGAACTCATGCATGCATCTAGTCCTTCACCACAGCCAGGACAAGACCAAACACTTGAAACCCACTACAAGATTTCCTCCAGTCGGTCCTTGAAACCAACGGTGGCAAAACCAGAGAGCAAGAATAGCAGATTGAAGGAGAAGTTGCATGAGTACATTGTACTGGACAGACATATTAAAACCGAAAATGAACTCCTGAAGCTCAGGGTAACTCACCTCTTATCCAAAGTTGAAAGGTTAAAGCAGAGGAATAAGAGTATTTTCAAAAGGAACAGGCAACTTCAGAGGATTGCCAGAAAGCATGTCATAATCAACAGAGCCCTCAAGAAAGAAATTAGGAATCTGAAGAAGCAGGAGAGACTACAAATGTTGGTTGCAGCCGCTGCAACCCTCTGATGGCTACCGGTTTTTGATTTTTGTTGCCTGAGGACAGGCAAGGACTTCAGTGTGGGGGCATGTTGGTCTCCGGTTTTGATCATGTTTTCTGCCTATATTACATTCCACAGACCTCCATTTATATGCCAGTACCACCCTTTTGGCCTTGTTTTGACATAGTTGACATCTCCCTACCATTCAATGGGGTTACTTAAGGTATCTTTACATTTCAAGCCATTTTTATGCACTTTGATGCTTTAAATTGATATTGGAACTAATGTCGCTTGGGTTAGGTACCACTTCTATTTTTGGCATAGGATGCCGGTACCAGGTACCAACTCGTACCCATGGAGATACCAGTGGAGCCACTCAAGATCTGTGCGTTATGGACCGAATGGGAGACAGAGAGATTCGCATGACATCTGGAGTCATCGCCCACAGGGTGCTTGAAGGCATAATGATAAAACTGGGTCGTTAATTCTTCATCATTCACACTTCGTGACACTACGTGTCACGAAGATGTGAAGTACAGTTTAAAACTCGATTCCAAGCTATTTTCGGATCGGAGGATTCGTTTGTTTTATGTATCTTTGTTTTAGACTGTTATAAACAGAAGGATTTATATAAACCCGGGATCACTCCTGAGAACGGGTTGGATTATGTTATGTCGTGAACATATATTTCTGAATACACAAACTGCTGTTGCGTTATGGTACTCAACTGTCATACGATTTGAGCTTTTTTCTTTGAATAGATGGAACGTGAAGTTTACACCATGTTTGCATAGAATGTTATAGTCGGCTCTGGTTATTACTTACAACGTTTGTGCCGTTTGGTTGGGCCCGCCAAACCGGTGCAAGCCGCTGCTTTATTCTGTCATAGATTTAGCTTTACTCTGTCGTAGATTTAGTTCATTGCAGTGTTTTGGAATTGGCATACAGGATAGCTGAAAGTTTAAATATTGATTGGTTCGGTATCGTGTTTAATCGTTCTTCAACAGAATCGTTTCCCGCATACTGTTATCTTTTATGTTGATGAATATTGAATGCATGACTAATGTCTGTAGGGTTTAGAACATGAATTAAGTTTGTTTGGCTTCTAGTTTTCAATTCGAGCATCACTTAGAGTGTGAATGAACTTTGCTTTGTTAGACAGTTAGTTACCTTGCTTACTTAGAACAGTTAGATTACATTTAAATCAAAGGAAGCTTCCGGTACCACTAGGTAGGGCAGTACTCTGTTTTCCTGTAGACAGATTTAGATTGATTTTGATAACCAGATTAAATGCATTTGAGGAAACACTCTTTCTGTCATGGATTGAATAGCAATGATGATGATAGATGATTAAAAGAAGTAGTGGAATAAGCTTGTGAAATCATACTTATGAACGGAGATAGAAGTACCAACATTTAAACATAAGACTGTTTTCTGTTGATAACTTAAATAGGAAATGCTAAGTTTCAAGATTGTCATTAGGGTTCAAGTTCTCAGAGTGAGTTTATGTTTTCTTTTCAGGATAGCCTTTAGATAGGAATTAGCTTACCTGCACATACAGTGTATCAGCTCGAAGTTTACCAACCCTGGTTTGACAATTTAGTGTTTCAGGTCATTCGAATCTTCAATTTAGCAGCCTGACACCTAGTCCAGCCTTCCAAAGTCAAAATTCAAAGCCAAGGCAAGATAATTTCACTTGGAAATTTCTTCCCCGATGCATGATAGGAAGTGTACTACTTTCAAGGCACACAAACGTGCACTATGCACAAAACAAACTCCATTACTCAACGCATTATGCGCCCTCTGCTCGCCTGTCCGAACTGCATCCCGCGCATAAGTTTACTTTTTGCAAATTGTAAGGGTTCTTATGAGTGGTTTGAGGGCCCCTAGACTTCAGATTTTAATTTCCTAGACTTTGTAAAGAAACTACACTTCACTTAGAGTCCTTTCTCACAAGAAAGGTTAGATAACATAAGCACATAGGGGCAAAAAAATAATTATTCTTCTCTTTTCTTTATTTCCACATGGATGGCTCATTTGGCATTTAAATTTTGAGTTGAAGTTATTGATTTTTTAAACACAATCAATTAATTTGGGACCGGAAATCAATTTTAACCCTCAAGTATGCTCTTCCCACACACCCTAGAGTGATCTCGGGAATCAGAAAAGGTGGCTGAAAGGAAATTTCATGTCCCTTAAAAAATCATTAGGAGAGGACAAAACCCCCCTAGGGTACCTCTTAGTTTTGGAAATCATCTTAAATATTTGTGATCCAGGTGGATATCGGTGGCCACCCACCTTTTCCAGTTGTCTCAAAACAACTTTCTAGCAATTTTGATAATTTACTATTTTTAGCAGTTTTTCGGGTCCTGAACTTCTGGAGCCGTTTTGAGGCCCTAAACGACGTTTTTTGGGGTATGTTGCATCATCAAATGTTGTGCAACTATTGTAGTCCTTGGATAGATATTTCCAATGGGATATCATACGCCTAAAACAGAGATCATATGAAAAAGTTACGACCCCGGAAAGTTGATGTACTGACTTACCCAAACGGGGCCCACATGACTTTTGGCGCTTCATCTCCTAGGGTTAGGTTTTTGGATGTTTAGGGTTTTTGAAACTCCTATTTATTGTAAAAATGCCTTGAAAGCCTCATTGTAATGATCTTCTTGCGAATGAGCATAGTCGTTGCATCTCTTCTCAGAGATAAGCCGACACCATTCCAGCAAGCTTGTTTTCTATTGCATTTTACAGTTTCAACATATTTCCTTATTGAATAGAAAACCAGTTTGACTGTATCTCTGTTATTTTGTGTTAAGAATCTAGTAATAATATGTATTCATTTCATTTTGCTCATAAAATCTAGATCAGTGGTATCAGAGCGGTCTGCTCCTTGTCATCTTAATGCATGTCCCCAACGAGGTCGAAGTACAAAGAAATGGGTCTCGAGCTTGTTTCTCTTGAGGACAAAATCTCTCGCACACCTAAGCGACCTCTCATGGAAGGAGAAAAGAAAGATGAAGGGACATGAGATCCTTTCAAACTGTTGATTGAGGAATCCCTCACACAACATAGGAATGAGATGATGGATAATTTCACGCAAATCCGACGACTACCAACAGGCGATGCATCTTCTTCGAGCGGAGGCACCGCCCCCTTCAAGGTACAAATAAACTTCGATATTCCTATATTTGAAGGCGAGATAGATGCAGATGTTGTAGACAAGTGGTTAAATATACTAGAAGGGTATTTCTCTGTCCATAACTTTTTGAATAGAGAAAATATTACTTTTGCGCTCCTCAAAGCCATTCCCCATGTCAAAGATTGGTGGGAAACTTTCTGTGAGCAAAAGGAAATAGAGGAACCCTCATTATTTACAATCACGACCAACTAGGAATCCTTCACGGATGCTATTAAGGAACAATACTACCTTGTCGGAAGTTATGATGACTTGTATACCAAATGGACCACACTGCGGCAGGAAAGAGACCAAGCAGTGCTAGATTTCACAAATATCTTCCATACCTTGCACACTAAGATGGGTATCAAAGATTCATAGATACATCTGGTGCTCAAGTATCATGGTGCTCTGCATAGATACATCTAGACTGAAATGGAATTTTTGGACATCTCATCCTTGGGCACGTCCTACCGATATGTCGTCAAAATCGAGCAGAAGCTCAAAAAAAAGACGCGACAATTTGGGTCGGGGAACCCCTCACAACAATAGCCAGGAAAGGGTGGCCCCAACCCACAAAACAAAGGACAGAGCAAATATGGATAGTATCAGGACAACCAGTCCAAGCTGCAAGCAAAGAAGGACACCAGAAAGACAAAGAAAGATATCGGGAAGTGGTGCGACTTCCATAAGATCCCTTGGCATAACACTGCTGACTGTTGCTCAAAGTAGACGCTGGTGGTTGAAGTGAAAGCCTCTGAATTAGATGCAGGTTCTGACTCTGAGTCAGAACTAGAAAGGGGAAGATGGATCATTGATGTGAAACCCAGTGCCACCATTGCTACCACCAAGCTCCAACATGGTGAACCAGACGAGCCAGAAGAAGGAGAGGGCCTCTTCCATTCATAGATGTGGGTAAAAGGCACCCAACTACACTTCATCATTGATAGTGGTAGCCAAAAGAACCTCATCTTAGTAGAGGTCGTCAAGCAGTTGGCCCTGTCGACAATGCTGCACCCACAACCCTACACCCACAACCCTACACCATTGGATGGCTCTGCCAAGGAAGCGATCTCCGTGTCAGCCAACAGTGTCGACTGTTGTACGACATCAATCCCTTCAAAGATGAGGTATTGTGTGATGTTTCTCCTCTCGAATTTTGTGAGGCATTGTAGTGTTATTATTATTTTGAACAGGAAATTGTACAGGATACTCGAGGTTGTCCCACCTAGTTATATTTCCTTGATCTCTGCTAAGCAATGCAGGAAGGTCATCTCTCAAATGGGGAAGTTTGTCTTCTTCATGATTCTCTCTCAGAATGAGAGAAAAATCATAGCCACATCCAGGGTCTCTGCAACCAACCTCTCCGCATAGCAGAAGCAAGTAGATAAGGTCGTGGAAGAATACTCAGATATCTTCTCCTCACCCACCGGGGTACCTCTGCACTACCAGGTCAAGCACCCCATCGATATGACCCCTGATGCACTGCTTCCCAATGGGCCAGTCTATCGACACTCTCTATTAGAGAATGAGGAGATCAAGTGATAGATCCAAGAATTTCTCCATAAGGGGCACATCCATCCTAGCTCATCACCTTGTGGGAGCCCAATCGTGTTGGTACAAAAGAAAGATGGAACCTAGCGACTTTGCATTGATTATCGAGCTCTGAATAAAATCACAGTCAGAAACCGGTACCCAATTCCCCGAATCAACAACCTCCTTGATCAACTCATGGGGGCCAAATACTTCAGTAAGATTGATCTGAAGCCTGGATACCACCAGTTCTCTATAGAACAGACAGATGTATGGAAGACCGCCTTCAAGTCAAAGGAAGGCCTTTTTGAATGGTTGGTCATGCCCTTTGGTCTGACAAACGCTCCATCCACTTTCATGAGGATGATGGACGATATCCTGCAACCAATCAACAATACTTTTGTAGTGGTGTATCTTGGTGACATTCTCATTTACAGCAAGACTTGGGCAGAACACTTGCAGCATATTTAGCAAGTTCTGCACACCCTGTGGCAGCACAAGATATACGCCAACTTGGAAAAATGCTCCTTCGGCATGGACATGGTACATTACCTATGCTACATCATTTATAAACATGGAATACATGTGGATCTAGCCGAGATCCAAGTTATCCATGACTGGCCAGCCCCAACCACACTCACTGAGCTTTGGAGCTTCTTGGACCTTGCCAATTTCTACCGCAGGTTTTTGTTGGGATTCTCCCATATTGCATGGGCCCTCAGCCAAATAAATAGGGGTGGTGGTAAGGTGAAATTTGCATGGGGCCAGCCCCAACAACAAGCATTTGATGATTTGAAGCAACGCTTGTGCTCAGCCCCAGTACTTTCACTACCAGACCTGCAACAACCCTTTGATATTGAGACTGATGCTTCATACTATGTTGTGGGTGTCATTCTTACACAACACGACCACCTCGTGGCCTATAATAGTGTGACACTATCAAATGTTGTCCATAAGTACCCTACTTGCGACAAAGAAATGTACTCCATTGTGCAAGCCTGCTGCCAGTGGAGACATTACATTCTTGAGAGGGAGACAATCATCCACACTAATCATAAGCCACCGCAGTTCATGCAGACACAAGGAAAATTGTAGAATGAACACCATCAAAAGTGGTCCACATACTTGTAGCAATTCCACCTCAACATAAAGTATAAAACAGGAAGCACCAACCACATCGATGATTGCCTCAGCAGACCACTAGTCGCGACACTCACCACAGTGTTAGACTCCTGTGGCCATGAGACATCTGGATGGCCCCAACTCTATGAGACAGACTCAGACTTCGCCACCACCTACCAAATGTTGGGTGCAAAGGTAGTTGTCGATAATTCCCATCTTCAGGATGGGTTGTTGTGTCATCTAGGCCATATATGTGTTCCCTCAAGTGAGCGAGTGAAGCTTATCTGGGAAGCCCACTACAGCTGGGTGGTAGGACACTTCGACATTGAAACGACAACGACGATGCTACAAAAACATTTCTACTGGCCGAAACTTCGACAGGAGGTCAGCAAGTATATTAGGTCTTTCATTGCCTGTGCTATTGCCAAACCAACCACTAATAAACAGGGCTTGTACACCCCTCTTCCTACTCCTGACAGATCATGGGAATCCAAATCAATGGACTACATGTCGGGCCTCCCGTCCACCAAGCGGGGAAATGGCTGTGTTTTTGTGTTTGTCGATCGCTTTTATAAGATGGCGATTCTGGTTGCTTGCAAGAAGAGCATCACAACATAAGCCACTACCAATATCTTCTTTGAACGAGTCTGGGTACATTTATGAATCCCAAAAACCATTGTCTCATATCGGGACAATCGATTTCTCAGCACATTCTGGTCGAGCCTCTGGTCACTGCTAGACACCAAGCTCACTAAATCCACGACCTTCCACCCCTAGACAGATGGCCAAACCGAGGTTGTAAATTGAATGATCGTGCATATCCAGCGCATGTATAATTCCAAGCACCCTCACACATGGGATGAGAGTCTTCCCTATGTCCAACATATCTACAATCGAGCCCTGCATAGCTCAACTGGCCATAGCCCCTTTCAGGTGGGGTTGGGATTCCAACCATTGGGTCCCATAGATGTTGCACTTCCCCTTGCGGTCACCTCGACCGATTCCTCTCCTACTCCAATTGAGGCTGACAAAGCCACCTGCTTCATTGAGAGGATCCAACACATCTGCCAACAGGTTCAGGATATCCTATAGAAGTCCAATGACAAGTGCAAGCAACGCCATGATCAACATCGGGTTCCACATAAGTTTCAAGTGGGCAACAAAGTTTGGTTGCACTTGCAAAAAGAACGCCTTACAAGGCCCTATCGGAAGCTTCGTCCACTCTGCTATGGGTCATACACCATCACCAAGGCTGCGGGGGATAATGATTTTGCACTCAACATTCCTCCTTTCCTTGGCCTGCACCCAATGTTCAACGTGGACCTCCTTCGGCCTTATTTCCCACCATTATTGGACACCTTAGACATAGCAGAACAGCTGACACCAACATTGCTCAACCCTGGCTACATACAAAAGAAATCCATTGATCATATTGTGGACACACAGATCAAGGGAACTCGACAAAAAAGGATCCAGCTTTATCGAGTCGTCAAAGTAGAGCATCTCCTGCACCAAGGCAAGTGGCTCACCCGGGGCCAAATTCAACAGAAATTTCCTCATCTGATGGGGAAACTCAATGCAATGGAGACCATTGCTTCCTAAGGATGGAGGATCGATCCAGGTGGATATCGGTGGCCACCCACCTTTTCCAGCTGGCTCAAAACAACTTTCTAGCAATTTTGATAATTTACTATTTTTAGCAGTTTTTCAGGTCCTGAACTTCCGGAGCCGTTTTGAGGCCCTAAACGACGTTTTTTGGGGTATGTTGTAATAAAATTAACAATTTTTGCAACTGTTGTAGTCCTCAGATAGATATTTCTAATGGGCTATCATATGCCTAAAACGAAGATCATATGCAAAAGTTACGACCCCGAAAAGTTGATGTACTGACTTACCCAAACAGGGCCCACATGACTTTTAGTGCTTCATCTCCTAGGGTTAGGTTTTTGGATGTTTAGGGTTTTTGAAACTTCTTATTATTGTAAAAATACCTTGAGAGCCTCATTGTAATGATCTTCTTACGAATGAGCACAACCATCACATCTCTTCTTAGAGATAAGCCGCCACCATTCCAACAAGCTTGTTTTTCGTTGCATTTTACAGTTTCAACGTATTTCCTTATTGAATAGAAAGCTAGTTTTACTGTATCTCGGTTATTCTGTGTTAAGCATATGGTAATAATTTGTAGTCATTTCGTTCTTCTCATAAAATATGGATCAATTTGTAAGGGCCCATACATGCCCACATGTTTGCAATCTTAGGATAGTTTCTAAATGCTTTCTTAGTTTAGACAACACTCTAGGAAAGTTTAAAAGATGAAGTAACGGTCCCACACATACCCACATGTCTACAATCCTAGGATAGTTTCAAAAGATTTTCTAGTTTAGACAACATTCCAGAGAGTCTAAAGGATTTGTAAAGACCCATATGTCCACATTGCTAGTTCTTTAGGGATTTAAATATTCCGCAAGGTTGTACCAAAGAAACATAGTAAGCTAGGTAAGAAGATTTGTAAGGACCACATGAAGTCCACATGTTGCAATATCACACTTAACTTATTAAAATATTTTGCAAAACTTTTCACTTTATTGCACACAAAGTCACTCCTCACACACAAATTCTATTAGAATAGTGGAGGTCGAAGTAGGCTTTCTTTTTTAGTACTCCCAAAGTACATCAAAGGAACTCCAAAAGATTTGGATACTTCTTTAGAAATTATCCACACCCATTTAATTGAAACGAGGTTGTTGCATGACCTCAATATCTCATCCCACCACATCTAAAACTTTTCTAAGAATTCACTAAATTTTCCTCCACAAGAGGTGCCAAAATAATATTTTTAGTCTAGGTAGGATCTCGGGGGTATTCATCCAAATAACCCCCTATTATCAGGTTCTCACATTTTGAAACAATACAAGTTGAGAATAGGGATCCTCCAAATCCTCCAATTCAAGTGTTCCTATACCATAAGGTAGGGAGATACATGTGAAAGGTCGAAGGTATAGGTTTGGTTGTTCTGGGCATCGCTCATTGATTCACCCAACTCTTATGAGGGAAACCAACCCATGACCCATTTCTTAGGATGAAAATCTAAATATCGCACTTTGATCGAGGTACTTAGTGGCCAAACATAGGATACCCACCCATGTGGTGATTGTGGGATGCAATCACACCTTGATTATATATTTTTGTGGCTATTGGGAAATATCGCCAGCTCTTTTGGGATATGCACCCTCTACCCCTCATTTTAACTGATTACTTCAACCTTCACTATTTCCTCTTCTGATGGCTTCAAACCCCACTATCAAGTTCTATTGGAAGTCCCAATGCTAAATTGAGAGGAGGGACGATAACTCTTTTAGGACATGAGCATTTGTTTTTTTTATTCCCCCATGCAGATAAAATCCACCTATACAGATGCTTGTTTTCTTTACAGTTGATTTATGTATGATGTTCATTTGATTACATGAAATTGTGAGTTATACTATTTTGTGAAAGTCAAAATATCTTGTTCATTTATTTCTCTCTTGTCACCATTTGCACACATTCACTTTTCTAGTTGGAACCATAGGGGAACCACATAATTCCCGTCATTCTATAAACTTGCGGAATATCCCTCTTATTATAGGAGGAGTCCCTAGTCTCTCCAACTCATCGGCTTAACCATCTCACACCCCAGTGAGTGCTACTTTTTTGGGATCAACTTTGCTTGGTTCCACTTTTCTTGGGTCAAATACTTAAGGTCATCCATCTGTTAGTTCTCCTTCACAAGGAGGAGGGGGTCAAAATTCTTCTCAAGGAGGAAGTACAAACCCACCAAATCCATCTCAAGGAACAGGCCCATTACCTACACACACAATGACCAGAACTAATCCTCCAAAAAATCTCCCTATGCCATACTTAGCATCCCTCAACATTCTTGATTTAATCAAACTCACTAATAATCCCATTTTGCATGACACAAATTGGCCCAATATGCCTACAAAATTTCCTTCAAATATTCCAAAGTTTGAAGGAAAACTAGGGGAAGAACCCACCAACTATGTTATGACCTTCCACTTATGGTGATTTTCAAACAAAATCATGGATGATTCCATCCTCTTGAGGTTATTTCAAAGAAATATCATGGGTTCATCAGCCAAATGGTATGTGGACGAAATATCAGGGTCCCATGTGACCTTTGAATCAATGGTCAAATCCTTTTTGTCCTTTCTCCAATTATTAGTTCAACGTGATACTGGCTTAGAACTTCTCTTAGAGTTCAAACAAACCACAGTTGTCCATATCATTGACCACATCCATGAATGGCCTCGACAACATAGTTTGTGTAAATAAGAAACCACCAAAGAACAACATCTCGATTGGTTTCTTAAATAGCTCGTCTTTGTTATCACCAAATATGTAGCATCCAATTTTCCTCAGTCGGAAGAAGAAGCCATCAACAAGGCCCAACAATTTGACCTCATATATGGCCAGTCAGGTTACCTATACACAATATTTCTTGATGCACCAAGACCCATACCTTTTGGCTAGGACAAACCTGGGATGTCCCACACCGCGGATGGGTTGATTGGTTCTATGACACACCACAACCCTTATGGCCACCTTCCACCTACTTATGGTGCAAATCCATATCCACAAACCATATTTTTCATTTCTTGGTCCTCCCCAGTCGGTTGCTCCTCCACCAAGACAACCACGTGTTGGTGTTAGCTTTGTTCATCCCTCTCCCATTCAATAGGTTCATTCTTTTGAACAATTAAATATGGAAAATATGGCTCATCAACTGAATAATGCCAAGAATAAAGGAAAAAAATGAAACAATAACAACACGGGACTAGGAGGAAATAACCCCCAACAAAATCGTCCCGCTGGGGGAAACTAGAATCAAGGAAACCAAAACCCCCAAGGGGAAAACAATAACAATCAACCACGACAAGGGAAGAACAATCATCTCATAACTAACTTCCCTTGTTCTATATGTGGTGAGTATGGAAATTATACTCACCATTTCCCCCAAATTGTCGATTACAAATGAATGAAAGAATCCATGAACACACAACACCCTCTGGCACCACCTGCCCCCCAACAGGCTCCACAACATTATTTACAACCACCACCTCTTGGTTTTTTGCAAAAACCCATTCCACACCAAGGTGTGATGAATACCCAACATGAGGTAAAATCTACTCCACCACAAATGGGGCAATATCAAAATCCAGGTCCCACTTAACCCAGGAATCTAGTCGATCGTAATATCCTCCTTACCAACGAAGAAGAGATTCTTTTGCAAATGTGAAGTCATCCATACAGCATGCCTCATGACTCTACACCAACCACCTCATAAGTATCTCCCACGCCAGTAGGATAACCATTGATGATTCCACACCCTAACAATGAACCCAACCACTGTATACCCCGCCTACCTTTACGACAGAATGTACATAACCCTCATGCTAGGGAAGCCCATAATTACAGTCTAGTCAATGACTTAGCACAGTCTCTGGCAACCATGTATCTATTGAATGTCCTCCAAACCTATCCATAATAGTGAAAAACCTTGCTTTCTGCCTTGGGGGTAGTTGACCCAGCTAATACCCAACTCATCACCTTTGATATAGATAACAAAGAACCACACCTCCCAACCCTGGTAGCTTTTCAGATACCAGTAAAGATCCGGAACATCACAGTTCATCGGTGCATCATCGATGAAGGTGCATCCACATGCATCATGTCAAAATTAGTATGGAAGAAACTCAACTCACCTAAGCTAGTAGCATCCTCCATCACCCTGAGAGCTTATGACAGTCGACCATCATCCCCTGAAGGGCTCTTCCAAAATGTCCCTGTAGAACTTGGAGGAAAAATTATCTTGATTGAAATTAAATTTATCAACGCCCCACTTGATTACAATATCTTGTTTGGACGTAGCTACATGTATTCTATGAAGGAGGTATCCTCTTCTTTGTTTCATATGATGATGTTCCCCCATAACAGGAAAATCATCACCATCAACCAACTTACACATTACGAGCCTAATCATTCTACCAACATCGATAACATCCTCCCTCTTATCCATTCTATTGCACCTCTTTCGTCACCTTGGTGAGAAAATAAGAGGTGCTTGCAATCTTAGTTGGGTCTGCTGAGTAGGACAACTGTAGAGAAAAGAGTTAGAGAAAGAAAAACAAAACTATGATTAAGAATTAAACTAATAGATGCAATAAAAATTAAAATCATGAGCATAAGGACATAGAGATAAAAAGAACAAAAATACCCATGTCACCAATGTTTGAGGCTTGATCTATTGATGAAAACAAAGCACCAAGAAGAAAGGGGACTATGAGTCCCTTCTTCCTCCAAGGGAAGGCTCTTGGACCCTCACTAGCTAGCTCTCCTTACAACAAAGAAAATGAAAAATGGTGATGAAAGAACTCTTTACAAATCCACTCAATGGTGAGATGGATTGTCCAATGTAATGGTGCCAATGTGCTTGTGTCAAGGATGGAGTCCTCAAAACCATATAGGTAGCATAACATTACTTTGAATTCCTTGAGAAAATGATCAAGGATGGAGTCCTCAAAACCATATAGGCAGCATAACATTACTTTGAATTCCTTGAGAAAATAATCAAGGATGGAGTCCTCAAAACCATATAGGCAGCATAACATTACTTTGAATTCCTTGAGAAAATGAGGTGCATTCATGGATTTTTATAGCATTGCATTGGGTTATTGTGTAACTGCTTTGTAGTGTGAAAAGAGGCCATTTAGGGCATTATTAGGTCTTTGACCAGCCCACCAGTCGGATCCAGCCCAAATTTGAGGGTCAAATCAGCTTGGGAGATGAACCATAAGTGGTTGGGAGTCCGACCACTTTCATAAATGCACTGTTTAGCAGGTGCACAGCTTTTTGCGCTAACAGTCGCGCATCATGCGCATATGCGCGATTTCTACATTCCTGTTCCGCACATGTGCACGCGCGTCCAATGTCTGCAAAGCGCTCTTCAATTTTTCACTACTTTGTATAGTTTTTTGACCTTTTTGAATGTTGTGGTATTAATTTAGATCCATGAATGACTTCATTACTATTTGACGATGCTGATTTCTTGTAACCATGTGCGGACGAAATTTCAGTGATAACAGATGCCGCCTGATGGATGAGGTTAGGAGCATACGTATAGCCAAAATCCATCAATGTTTCTTCTATTGAGAATGTTGTTGTAATAGAGAGTAATAGTGTGATTGTCCAGAGCAATCCGTTGGAGGGAAAAAGGAACCGGTAGGACCCGACCTTCTATGAGGTGCGTAAAATCAAAACTGTGTACAAACGAGGCGGGCATGCCCCATGCTTGTGTTAGGTAACTCTGAAAAAGATGATGGAAGCATTGGTGTAGACAACTGCAGCACCCTCAGGGGTGATTCTGATAAAGGCAAAAGATAATTCTGCAAATGAACATACTCTGAATAGTAGGCCGTGATTGCGGTAATAAGTAGCAGCGATCATGTGGGCATTGATAGCCCAGCCTAGTTCAAAGGTCTTTGGCAAATGAGAGATATAACTGCAATAGTCGCAAAGTAAGACCCATTGTAACATGAGAAAGTGTTGGCGTCGAATGTTATGGGGGTCAATGACAACAGGGAGCAATGGTGTTTCACCCTGTGCCGTCCGAGATCTCTCATTGAATGGATAATGAGAATCAAGATACTGTCCCTCTTCTGGAAAATTGTGCTAATGTCGACAAAAGGGGAATGTGACTCCCAGAAGCAAAGGGCTTTGGGAAATCTACTGAGGTGAGGAAATGGCAGAGGTAAATGGACAAAGTCAAGAAGTGGGAGGACTCAAGACTGCCCTTGGTTGGAGGATGTATGAGATAAACAGTGGTTGCAACCGTGTAACGAGGTCAAGTGTCAGGGGGACGACAAGACTGGTGATAAGTTGTGCCATAGATGGGGCAAGGTGAACAAATTCAGAGGGTAGAGGTAAGTGACTTGTGGGGTACTCTGAAGATATGGACGATGCCGGCAAGGGTAGATGATAAGTAATCTTCCAACCAAGGGTGACATGGGTTGCGTTTGGCCAAAAGGAAGGAAGCAAGTCGCCAAAGGTGACGACAAAAAGATAATGTAATGACTGGAAATAAAGGTGTTTGTACAATAAATAACGAATAATTTGGGGAGAAATGTACAAATACAGAAATAGGTGCCCCAGTGTGGTATGGGTGGCCCACGTAGGGCATAATTTGCTTGGAAAACTGATGAAGGGTGGGGGCCCCATTGGTGAGTTTCTGTATGAGGTAGGTGAAATGAAGTGAGGTTCGCAGATGGACAAACTAATTGTGGATGAAATGGAGGCTTCATGATACTGTGGAGTTGCAGGTAAAAAATAGAACCATAAAGAGATAATCTGGGAGTCTGTGTGGGAAAGCTAGCAAAATGAGGAGAAGGAGTATGTGGTTGATTCACAACATGATGAAAGACTATCGGGACTCCCATCCCTATAGGGTAATGAAAAACAACATGAGTGTCAAAAAGTGTCAAAAGGTGCTATGAATGGGACAACTCATGTGGGTAAGAATGCTACCGGGTAATAGTACTGAAGATGCAAAATGGAGGTGTGGGTACTGCAAAGCCGGGAATGTGGATCTTAGAGGTAAACCACAGAAGGTGTGACTGAAAATGAAAGTGCGATACAATGGGAAAGACTACATGCCAGTGCTGAGTATATACCTAAAGGGGCTGTGCCGATGTATGATGAGCAAGTACCTGCACACATGAAAACCAAATACCCAAAGTGAACAATATCTGAAGAGAAACAAAGATATGAGTGTGTGTTTGATAAGTGTGACTATGCGCATGCGTACCTGGCCATGGTATGAAAAAAAAGGTGCCCCGGGGGCTCAGGATGAAAAGCAACCCAGGGACTACTGTGATGTAGGTGACGGGATGCTGATCCCGTGGCTGAAGACGGATTGAAAAATGGACACCATGGGCTCCTGGAATGGTGAGTGGAAGTTTGGCAAAAGGCCTATATATAGCTGTAGGGCCCACATTGCCACGTCATTTGTACCTGCTACAATAGTGACTGGATGAGCAGTTTTCAGAGGATATTGGGAGATTCGTGGGGGATGAGGCATCCGATTGAGGATCTGCGAGTATCAGGTTAGTGGTCTGATCATCCTGCATAGAAATAGGTTTTCAATTTTTTGGGCAGGGGCTGTACGGAGGGCCGTACAAAGGGATTTAGGGGGTATGGGCCCCACATGCGTAGGCGATCTGGTGATAGGCACGCATACGTGTGTGCCTATACACCGGATATACGTGCATGGGGGCGCGGTAGAGATAATTTCAGGTGTGCTCGAAGGGTGCGCCTATGAGTTGAACAGGCGCGCACCAGTGCGCATCTGTGGGTTGAACAGGTGCGCACCTCGGTGCACCTGTATGATGAACAGGCACGCGTAGGGGCTCGCCTGTGAAACAAATAGGTGCGCACTGATGTGCACCTGTGTATTGAACAGGCACTCATGCGTGCACACCTGTGTAGTGAATAGGCGTGCATGTGTGCGTGCCTATGGGTAACAAAACCGTGCTTAGGAGGCAAGGTTGAGGTGTATAAAAACGAGTCTTTTTGATGTTGTGGATGGTTTCTTGAGCTGATATAGGACTCTGTGTTGTCTGCAGGTGGATGGTGGTGATGATGCCAGTGGGGTGGCGAGAGCGAGACTGGGCTCAGTTGCGAGACGTTGTGGCCATTGAGGAGCCCGGTGTGGGTGCGACTTTGGCAACCTGTGGGTTGCTAAAGTTCTTTGAGTGCCCGTTGATACGGGCACATGAGTATCTGCTACAGTTCCTGATCCAGATGTGGAGTCTGGAGCTGCACTACTTCCTCATGCGAGGAGAGTAGATCCCCTTCACTGCGGTGGAGGATGTATATTTCTTGACTGGGCTCCCCTTTCGGGGAATGCCCCTACCGGTGGAGCCGGTGCTGCCTAGGGGTATGTTGCTCGCCACTATTGGTCGGAGATATTGTTCAGGTCATAACTTTATGTCCAGGACGGTGGTGAGCATATCGACGATAGATTCCATGGCACATTGCTGTATAGTAGCGATGATTGTGCGAGTATATGGTTCATTGGCGACCCAGTGGATCAGTGGTGGCCAGCTTCTGGTGCTAGAGAGAGTGTTGACCGGCGAGCATTTCGCTTGGGGGATGACGTTGCATGCGAGGATGGTGGCGCAGTTGGACCACTGTTGGCCTACTAATGTAGGGGAGTTTGCTTTCAGGTCCATCCTAGTGGCTTGGTTTCTAGAGAGGGTACCGATGTTGCGCCCTAGGATTCTATTGAGTGTGCTTGGGGCACGAGAGCCGCGGTTGAGGCGGTGGTCGACTGTATTTATTCGCCATGGTGGTGGCGAAGGGGGCAACTTATTTTCGGCAGAGGCAGCGTAGGTATGGCGACAGATGCCGCAGGTGATTTTGCAGTACCCCTATGTCGGGGTGGACTTCTGGGATGATCCGGATATGGTGCTACTTCCTGGGGAGGTTTTTGATCATCGAGGTATGTTGATTGATGATGTAGATATGTGCTACCCCCGATGATACGGATATGGTGCTACCCCAGTGGAGTTGCCAATCTGTTGTGCCTCTTTCATCACCTTGGTTAGAAAATAAGAGGTGCTTGCAAGCTCAGTTGGGTCTGCTGAGCAGGACAGCTGTAGAGAAAAGAGTTAGAGAAATAAAAACAAAACTATGATTAAGAATTAAACTAATAGATGCAATAAAAATTAAAATCATGAGCATAAGGACATAGAGATAAAAAGAATAAAAAGACCCATGTCACCAATGTTTGAGGCTTGATCTATTGATGAAAACAAAGCACCAAGAAGAAAGGGGAATATGAGTCCCTTCTTCCTCCAAGGGAAGGCTCTTGGACCCTCACTAGCTAGCTCTCCTTACAACAAAGAAAATGAAAAATGGTGATGAAAGAACTCTTTACAAATCCACTCAATGGTGAGATGGATTGTCTAATGTAATGGTGCCAATGTGCTTGTGTCAAGGATGGAGTCCTCAAAACCATATAGGCAACATAACATTACTTTGAATTCCTTGAGAAAGTGAGGTGCATTCATGGCTTTTTATAACATTGCATTGGGTTATTGTGTAACTGCTTTATAGTGTGAAAAGAGGCCATTTAGGGCATTATTAGGTCTTTGACCAGCCCACTAGTCAGATCCAGCCCAGATTTGAGGGTCAAATCGGCTTGGGAGATGAACCATAAGTGGTTGGGAGGCCAACCAATTTCATAAATGCGCAGTTTAGCAGGTGCACAACTTTTTGTGCTAACAGTTGTGCATCGTGTGCATATGCGCGATTTCTACGTTCCTGTTCCGCACATGTGCGCACGCATCCAATGTCTACAAAGAGCTCTTCAATTTTTCACTACTTTTTATAGTTTTTTGACCTTTTTGAATGTTGTGGTATTAATTCAGGTCCATGAATGACTTCATTACTGTTTGATGATGCTGAGTTCTTGTAACCATGTGCGAACGAAATTTCAGTGATAACACATTCTAGATCAGATGCTTTTCTAGTCGTCAACATTGACCCTGGAATATCAAAACCCATCCTTGTTAGGAACTTATCATGGAGCACCACCTCTCCTCAACCCATCTACTTTAGCACACATGTGTGTAGTTTCCTCTAACATAACAGATATTTGAGACACCACTCCTCTCACTAATGCCCCTCCCCACATCAAAGTTCCACCAGTCAAAGAACTATTACCTCAGGATTTCCTTGAGAACACCACTGCACCACTTGTACCAGTTTTCCCTCCCCTCCAAGGGAAAATCCTGGTTTGGGAGACATTCCCCCAAGAAATTACCCAAATTCCATAGTTCTACCCCCCACCTTGAAGGAACTTACTACCCTCAATTTCCCTTGGAATGAGCTTCATCATCGAGAAATTTTCCTCTCACAAGAGGTATTTCACCTACCGAATCGGTATCCCCAAGATACTGTAATCTTCCAAATCACCTTGCAGCACTCTCACTAGATCACCAATAGTGTCAGTGCAAATGAGGTGGCATTGTGGGCCCACCATCCATATATAGGACCTTTTTCCCAACTTCCACATTCTGTTACAGGAGCCTAGAGCCTCTGTCTTCTTATCCATTCTTAGCCACAAGATTTTGATCCATCCATCTACACATTCACATTCCTCAGGTTATCATCCGTACTTTTCCTCGGAGGATCATTTTTCTCACGCTACGTTCAGGTACGCATGCTCACTTTCAGTTTTATCAAATAGTTGTTATATGTTATTTATCATCAGATATTTTTCACGTTGGATATTTGTTTTTTATGTGTGCATGTACTTGTTAAGAAAGATTACATCCCCTTCAGGTATATGTTCAAAAATGGCATGTAATTACTCCCTCTGTAAACAATTGCATATCCCAGTCACACCCTCTGACATTTTCCTTTAGGATCCCTACATCCGGATTTGCAATACCTTTACCTCTTCCAAATTTTGGTACTTTCAACCGGTAGCACTCTCACCCACATGAGTTGTCCCATTCATAGTTCCCCTTGGAAACTTGACACTCATTTTTTTTCCAGCCCCTAGGATTGGGAGTCCCGATAGTTTTTTCACTTACGAGAATGAACCCAAAACTTCTTCTTATCATATTTCTAACCTTCCCACTAGACTCCCTGGGTCATATCATCCTATACTTGGTTCTATTGACTGCACCCCTATAGTTCCATTAGCACAACATCTCATCCACCATCAGTTTTCCCATCTGTAGATTGCCCTCCATTCATCTACCCAATACAGAAACCCATCGATGGGCCCCCCACCCTCCACCAATTCTCTTTCACAAACTTGTGCCCTAAACAAGCCAAGCCATATTTCACTGGGGCACCCATTTCTGTATATGTATACTCAACCCAAATTATTCTTTATTTTGTTCGATAATTGTATAAATCCTTTGTTTCCATCACATACATATATTTTTAGTCGTCATCCTCGATGGCCTTCTTTTACCTGGAAAAGCAACCCATGTCGCCATTGGTTTGGGAATCCACCCTTTTTTTTTCATATCAACATCCTTAGCGAACTCCGAGTATCCTAAATCCATGTACCCATGATCTCTGAGTTTTCCCATTTTGTTAGCCTCTAGCACAGTTTAACCCCATATCTAGTCATCCCCCTGATGCTATATCCAATTTTACAGTTGTTTCCAATCATCCCACAACACCCCAACCAAGGGAAGTCTTAAGTCCCACACCATATTGACTTCATTCATGTTAATCATCAGTACCTGATAACATCTATTACTCAGTGGATTTCAAGAATCCCTTTTCTTCTTGACGTCACGTCTCCCTTCATGTCGACATCAACATAGTTTCCATAAGGGTGACAATATCTTGACTCTCATTACCTTTTCAATGAGGAGTTTCGGATGGCATAGAGAGAATCATCATTTCTTTCTAATTTCATTGACACCCATAACATTCAACTTCAACAAAATCTCATGTTACGATGGGTCTTACTATGTGACCATCGCAGTTGTTTCATACTAGCTGAAGACCTCTGAAGTTGATAGGCCATCAATGCCTATGATTCATCGACAGTTCTTACAGTCGTCCATTACTCGCTTCAGATCCATTTCACTAGTCAAAACCATCATCTTTCGTTATCAACCACCCCCGAGGGCGCTGCAGCTATCTACGTCATCATACATCTTCAGTTATAGTCCCACATTTTGGTTTCATGACACGAGCATGGGGTATTCCCACCTTAGTTGTATAAAGATTTTGTTTTTTCTCCTAGAGAAAGGTTTGGTTCCAATAGTTTTCCCTCTCCCTCCGGTGGATCACTCTTCCAGTTCCCCTCTTCACTCTTTCTTACAATGGAATTCTTAGCAAAAGAAACATTGATGTATTTTGGCTATATGTATGCTCCTAACCTCACACATCAGGGGGCATCTGTTATCACTGAAAAATCACCAGTAGCATTGCACATAATTAGTCCACCTAGAGAACCAAAATCCATCAAAAAGGAAAACAACTATACACTTGGTTCAAAAAATAAAGTGCACAAATTCACCAAAGGAAGCATGCACACAATGCATAGAATACACAGTCTAACACAACCCTCAATGCACACTGTGCACAAGATGTGTGACTGTCTACAATAAAATACGTGCACTTCTCATGAATGATGCATTTATGAATCTTGTCGGCCTCTCAACCACTTCTAGTCTGACCCCCAACATGATTTGACACTGATATCTGAGTGAAATCTATCTTGGAGGATGGTCAAGGGCTAGGAAGTTCACTAAAAGGCTCCTTGTTCACACTATGACTAGTTTTATCTTTCAATGAATGGACACTATAAATATGTGCCATGGGTGTGCTAGAAAAATAAGAACTTCAAGATATTGTTATGCTACAAGAATTCTTCTTTGAGAATCCTCTTTTCTCTTTGAATCATTCAAGCACTATAGCAAGGGCCATTCCACTCACCCCTTGAGAGGATTAGCACTATATTTCTTCACCATTGTCATTTTCCATTGTATGAAGAGAAGAGATCTCTATTAGGGAACTCAAGATCCCTCCCAAGGAGGAATAGGGGATTCATAAGTCCCTTCCTTTCTCTACGGTGTTTAGCCTATCAATATATTGATCCATTGGTAGCTATATGTTGGTCATTTTTGCTTTTCATGGTTCTAGTTCTTGCAAGATTCTCTAACATTTTATTTCTCTTTGTTTTTTGTTTTATTTATTTGTTTCATGTGTATTTAGTTATCTAATCAACTCACAAACCTCTGTCTTTTTTAGCTATATTAACTAAGCATGAAAGTGTTGTGTTTTTTCTCACCCATGTGACAAAACCAACACAACACTTATGACTTCTTGGGTGTGTGCAACTTTTATTCTTTCAATATCATATATATGTGCTTTCTAGTTGACGGAAAAATTGTTTCATTGAATGGTGGTTTTAGTTCCCTTTATTGGATCTGAAGTTGCTTATGTATCTCATCTCTGTGTATCTGTTATGTTTCCAATATCTCTTTTCTAAACTCTCTTTCCATGGCATCCTTGATAGTCTCCAAGGATTTTTCTAACTCAGTAACTCTAGATTTTGTTGTATCAAGAGCTTCTACGACTTCATGAACTGACATAATTGTTGGCTTACTATGGGTTAAACTAGGTTCTTACTATAGGATTACTAGGTCCCCTTCTACCATCGACCCTCCTGGATACCAGAAGGAAACACAACACACAAAGTGCACTACACAGTCTCACCCGAGATGGATTCTATGGGTGGCCGTAGGACTCAAATTTCTGCAACCTTGGGATGGGATGTGTTTCTCTTAGAGGCATTTAACCTACTTACTGTTAACCTTCAATCCTCATTAAATATTATTCCATAACATTGTCATGACTATTCTTCTAGGATGGTATTAATCATTTTATCTGCATTTGATCATAACCAAGGATTCATCTACGGTAAAACATTATTCGGATCTAACCACTAGCTATAACATTCATTTATTTAGAGCTATTATGAAGATCCCATTAGTTTATTCTTACTGCACAATGTTCATTCCTTTAACAAGCAAAATATTCATCATAAAACCTCATTAAAGTAAATGAAATCATAAACATTGCATACAGTCATATAAAACATAGATATATCGTGGTTCACCCCCCCTAGGGATATGTCCACAAAGATTTGTCTCTCCTGCTCTTTATTCGTGTTCCTGCAAAATCTAGTTATGTGCACTATACATTTATCCTTCCATTACACACAATATCCAAACATCACAATAGTTCTCACACCACTAAGAACTTTTCACTCATCCACTATTAGACTGTCTAGAAGTCTAGCTCACTACGTGCTAACAACAATAACATCAAAAAAAAATAATCCAGTCCTAATACATTCTACTTATACAAAAACTGGGACAAATCCCTTACAAAAATGCTTACCCTAAGAAGATTAGGTTTGTCCACTCTCTCATTGACTTAATCTCGGCTGGTCCTCAATCCAATTGTTGATGCAAGTTGTGCTTGTCCACTTTCCAACTGGTCCATAGTAGTTTGACCACTTTTTAACTGCTTTTCTCGGCTTTGTTTTTTCCTCTTTTTTCAACGCCTCTTTTCCTTTGTTTCCAATGCAATCCCCCATGTTGTATCATTTTTTTCACTTGAATGAGAAAAAGAGGGACACTTTCAAGTCTAGTTGGGATTTCTATACAGGACATGGGTTAGTGTATGAATCGAATGACTCAATCACATTAAATAAAAAAACAACTAAGCTAATAATAAATAAAGAAACAAAAGTAAAATGCATAAGGAAATTAGAACCAAAATCAATCAAACAATTGACCAATATTCATGCCACCAATGGAGAAATTATATTAGTGGCAAAACACCAAAGAGAAAGGGGGACTTATGGATCCCCTCTTCCTCCTAGGGAGGGCTTTTGAGTCCTCTATGTGAGAGATATTCTTACAAATAACAAACTAGAAAGTAAATGGTGAAGAAATCCAAGCTTATTCCCTCAAGAGGTGAGGTGAATATCTTAATGAGATGATGCTAGTATGCTCCAAGAAGGAAAGAGGTTCCTTGTAGGAGAATAGAGGTAGCATAACAATACAATGAGATTCTTGAATTCATAGTGCACCCGTGGACTCGTTTTATAGAAAATCTTTGAGGCATTATCCAACCAGTCTTTAGTGTGAACAAGGGGCCCTTTAGGGCACCCTTAGGTATTTGACCAGCCCCCCACTCAAATTCATCTCGGATTTGAGGGTAAAATCAACTTGGGAGATGAACCAGAAGTGGGTGAGGGGTCAACAACAACCATAAATATGTCGTTCATAGGAGTTCATGGATTTTATCGTACATAGTCGCGCATCGGGTGCATGTGCGCTTTTTTGGATTCTTTGGCCTGCACATGTGTGCACACTTCCTGTAGTGTTTCTGCGCATGTCAATTTTATAACCAGTTGTATAGTTTTTACGCCCTAGAAAATGTATTTTTGGGGCTATGAGTGAACTAATAAGTGCTGGAGATGCTGGATTCCTATGACCATTTGCAGACAAAATTTCAGTGATAACAGATGCCCCCTGATGTGTGAGGTTAGGAGCATACATATAGCCAAAATACATCAATGTTTCTTCTACTAAGAGTACCATTGTAAGAAATATTTTTGAGAGGAACTACAAGAGAGACCCGTTGGAGGGAGAGGGGAAACTCTGGGACCGAACCTTTCTCTAGGTATGAAAATAAAGTCTATATACAAATGAGGTGGGCATGCCCCATGCTCATGTCATGTAACTCAAATATGTGAGCCAGTAACTGAAGTTGTATGCTGATGTAGATAACTGCAGTGCCCTCTGGGGAGATTTGATAATGGAAGATGAAAATTCTGATGGTGAACATACTCTGGAAAGAGGATATGACACTTGTAATATGTGTCGATGACTCATAGGAAGTGAGGGCCAAACAATTTTCATAGGTCTTCGGCTAGTATAAAACGACTACAATAGTTGCAAAGTAAGACCCACTGCAACATGATATTATGTTGAAGTCAAATGTTATGGGGATCAATGATAGCAGAGATCAATTATGGTTCTCTTTGTGTCATCCGAGGCTCCTCATTGTAAAGGTAATGAGAGTCAAGATATTTTCTCCCTTCTAGAAACTGTGTTGATGTCAACAGAAAAGGAGACACGACTCCAAGAAGCAAAGGGATTCATGAAATCCACTAGATGAGATCAAGAGCTGATGAGGAACATGGATGAAGTCAATATGCAGTGAGACTCAAGACTTCTCTTTGTTGGGGATATATGTGAAGTGTGAGTAGAAGCAACTGTGAAGCTAGATCTAGCATCAGGGGGGTGACTAGACGTGGGTTAAATTGTGCCAGAGGCATGACAAAGTGGAAAAACTCAGAGACGAGGGGTATATGGACTGTGGGATACTCGTGGTTTATGGATGATGTCAACAAGAGTAGAACGTAATGAATGCCCCAACCAAGGGAGACATGGGTTTATTTTCCTGGAAAAAACAAGGTCCCCAAGGGCAATAAAAGCTATGTAAATGCTGGAAACAAAGGCTTTGTACAATTACCAAATGAATAAAGAATAATTTGGGATAAGTGTGCAGATATAGAAACGAGCGCCCTAGTGCAAGATGGCTTGGTTGTGAGGGATCAAGTTGTGTGGAGAACTAGTGGAGGGTGGGGGCCCCATGGGTAGGTTTTTGTATGAGGTAAATGAATGGAAGGAAATCTATAGATGGGAAAACTGATTGTGGATGAAGTGGAGGGTTAATCATATTGCAAAGGTGTAGTCAAACGAGAACCGTGGGGAGATATCTTGGGAGTCCATTGGGAAATCTAGCATAATGAGGAGAAGGAGTATGTGGTTGATTCTCGAACATGCAGAATACTATCAGGACTCTCATCCCTAGTGGGTGAAAGAAGCATGAGTGTCAAAGTGCTAAAGGGGACTATGAATGGGACAATTCATGTAGGGGAGAGTGCTACCAGGTGATAGTACCGAAAGGAAGCAGAGTTGATACTACTACAAAGCCAAATGCGAGGATCCTATAGGCTGAGGTCGGGGGGTGTTACTGGGAGATGCAATTGATATTCATAGGGAATGATTACATTCCAGTGTTGATCATATACCTGAAGGGGATGCAGTGGTTTGTGATGACCACATACCTGCACACATGAAAATCAAGTACTGACGTGATCAATGTATGAAGATAAAGAACATATAACAACTATTTGATCATTTTGATCATGAGCATGCGTACTTGGGCGTGATGCGAGAAAAATGCTCCCCTGGGGCCAAGGATGGATGGTGACCCAGGGAATGTGACTGTGTAGGTGGCAGGATCCTGATCTCGTGGCTGAAGATGGATCAAAAAACAGATGCTCTGAGCTCCTGTAATTGAGCACGGAAGTTTGGAAAAAAAGACTATATATAGCTGTAGGGCCCACAATGCCACCTCATTTGTACCTTCTTCCATAGTGAGTTGACGAGAGGTTTTTAGAGGAGATTTGGATATTTTGTGAGTTCTACCCAACCAACCCATGACTTGCGAGAGCCAGGTTAGTGGTCTCATCCTCCTGCATAGTAGTTAGAGTTTCTTTTCTGGGAAGGGTCATAAGGATGGTCGCATTATGGGTTTTTGTAAGGGTGGCCCCCCAAGTGCATGGGCGATCAAAGGATACCCACATTGAGGTTCAAAACTATATTGAAGAAAACTATGCATGGGGGTGCGCTAGTGAGAAAAATAGGTGCACATTGGATGCACGCCTGTTCAAGGTAGAGTTGCACATTGTGCATAGCTGTTTCTCACACAACTGTGCACTAGTGTGCAGCTCTGTAGAGAATAGGTGCATACTAATGAACACCTATGGGTGTGATAGATGCACATTGATGCACATATGTTTCTTCAATAGTTGTGCATTGATGCGCAACTGTGCGAAGAACAGGCGCACATATGTGCACACTTATGGGGGTGACAACTATGCACATGAGACAAAGCTGGGGGGGGTTTTGAAAAACTTGTATATTTTTTGGAGATTTATTTTAATGATGATGATGGCTGATCAAGTGTTGTTTGTGTGACTGTAGGGGATCAACACAATATTTCAGTCCATTGGAGAGAGGGGGATTAGGAGCACCTCAGGGAGGTAGTGAGAGATGAGCCAGACATCTAGAGACTTTTGGCAGCCTGTGGGTTGTTGAAGTTCTTCAATGGCCCACTAATACAGACACATGAGTACATGCTGAAGTATCTAATCTCTATGTGAAGCCCTGATATGTAGTGCTTCATTGTTCGAGGGGAGCAGTTGATATTCTCGGCAAGGGAGGATGTCTATTTCTTGATGGGGCTCCCTTTTCGAGGAATGGCCCTACCTGCTGATCCTCAGTTGCCAACGGGTGTTCACATGGCAGATGTGGCACAGAGGTATTGTTTGGGACCAAAATTTATGTCGGGTTCGGTTGTCCATATCGAGGCACTGGATGATTTGTTGCATCAGTGCATCGCTGCTATGATTGTGAGGATCTATCGGTCCTTAGTGATGCAACAAATCAGTGGTGGTCAGCTGATCATTATGCAAAGAGTGTTGGATGGGGATTTATTTGCTTGGGGGTTGTTGCTACACATGAAGATGATTGGGCATATTAAACGGTGTCGGATGACTGACTCTGGTGAATTTGAATTTGGATCGATCTTGGTGGTGTGGTTTTTGGAGAGGGTGCCGATGTTGCACCCTAGAGTATTGATTCCAGTGGTTGAGGCATGGGAGCCACGACTGATTGGTGGGAATTTATTTTTGTACGACATGGAGGTGGCGAGGGTGGCCATTATTTCATGGCTAACTTAGTGTGTGTGTGGCCTCAGACGCCACACATTATATTGCGGTACCCGTATGGTGGGATGGACTACCACCAGGACCCATATATGGTGTTGCCTCCTAGGGAGGTTTGGGACTAGAGAGGTATGTTGGTGTACTTTATGTTTTGTGATTTTGATAGTCTAGAATTTGTTTATATTATGGATGGATGTTGATGCTATCATTTTTTTGTGGTTTTGCAAATGTGGGGCCACGAGGCCGAGAGGCAGAGGTGGTGGAAGATCTGGTTCGTGAGGGGTCAGTGAGACTGCTGCAGGTGGGAGAGCGACGTCAGAGGGATGAGGCTGGTGTGAGGCCAAAAGATGACGTGAGGGCTGGAAAGAGGCATATATTTGTTGGCCCTAGTGCAAGGCCATCGCATGCTCCTTCGGTAGAGGCTGGCTGGGTGTTAGAGGACTTTCACCACTGGTTGGAGGTGTTTCTATAGGGAGTGTTAGAAAAATAGGACCATGGAGCAATAAAATAAAACAAATGCAAAAAAAAAACACAGAAGATACACAATACAATAGAGACATATATTTACGTGGTTCACCCAGTGTGGGCTATGTCCACCAGAGAAATTTCCAGGTCCTTCCTTTACTATTATTCAACATATGAAGGGATACAACCTACATCAAACCCCCTGTAACTTCCTCTTCTTTCTCTCACAATATTCTATCTCAAAATACAATATTCACCATCAATCATAGCCGCAATACATTTCCCTCATAAAAGAGGGTTGCCTTATAGGGAAAAAAAACCTAACAATATCTCTACCGTTAGATCTGCGACCTTATAATGAATGGTCCAAATTTACAATGAAATTACAATATACATTTACAAGGCAATTTTTCCTTCGGGGGCTTCACCCCCAAACCCCCGCTAGGGGCTCGCTTGCCCCCAGACCCCATAGAGGGGGTACCCCCCTCTATACTCCCCCGTGTGGAAGAGTGTACATAATTCTGGGGAGTAAATACTTCATGGCGTATAAACACGACTGAATGTAAAAGACCTCGGAATCAGGAAGATAATCAGGCTCCACAACCAACAATCTACCACTTGGAGACTGATCTCAACAACTCCACCACTATTGTATATGATTGACTCTGAACCTTCTTAGACCTGGAAAATTTCTCATCTTCATATTCATTCTTTAAGACCAACTGAAACTGAGCAGGAACTCAGTTTTTCCTTGGTTACTCCCTTTGTTAACATGTCTGCAGGATTCTGGCTAGTGTGTATCTTTTCCAACTTCAAATGTCCATCTTCCAAGGTGGATCGTATGAAGTGGTACCTCAACTATATATGCTTAGTCTTCGAATGGAAGGATGAGTTCTTTGTAGAATGAATGGCAGTCTCACTGTCACAGTACAACCTGCTATTCTCTTTCTTCTTTCCCAATTCCTCCATAAACCTCTGTAACCAAATCATCTCTTTACTAGCCTCTATAGTAGCAACATACTCTGCCTCTTTTATTGAAAGTGAAACAACCTTTTGCAGTTCTGAAATCCAACTTACTGTTGTTCCACCTATAGTAAACACATACCCTATGGTACTCCTGCTATCTTTATCACCTACCATATCTGAATCAACATATCCTTGTAGAACAGTTTCTGAACCTCCAAAACATAATGCATGATTAGCAGTACCTCTCAAGTATCTGAGAATCCACTTTACTGCCTCCCAATGTTCTTTACCTGGATTGTTCATATATCTGCTCACAACTCCCACTGCATGTGCAATATCTAGTCTTGTACAAACCATTGCATACATCAAGCTACCAACTGTTGATGAATATGGGACCCTAGACATGTATTCTATATCCTCCTGTGTCTTGGGACACATTTCCTTAGTTAATTTGAAATGGATGGCCAAATGTGTACTAACTGGTTTTGCATTCTGCATTCTAAACCTCTCCAACACCTTCTCTGTGTACTCACCCTGAGACAATGTCAGTTTGCGATTTTTCCTGTCTCTTGTTATTCTCATACCAAGGATTTTCCTTGCAGCACCCAAATCCATCATCGCAAATGAATTGGATAATTTCTTCTTGAGCACATTTATATCCTGCATATTAGACCCTGCAACAAGCATGTCATCTACATACAATAGAAAGATAATAAATCTTCCATTTTCTATCTTTTTAAAATAAACACAATGATCATAATGACATCTACTATAACCTTGTTCTATCATAAACCTGTCAAAATTTAGATACCACTGCCTTGGAGCTTGATTTAGGCCATATAATCTCTTCTTCAACCTCCATACCAAATTTTCCTTCCCTTTGACCTCATACCCCTGTGGCTGCTGCATATAAATCTCTTCCTCCAAATCCCCATGGAGAAAAGTTGTTTTTACATCTAACTATTCAAGATGCAAATCTTCTACTGCCACAAGACTTAAAAT
>ML776746.1:1126047-1199614 GCA_009831015.1 Picea engelmannii | reverse complement strand
CCTATGATGCCACAGTGTTGTATCCACTCCTGTAGAAGCTAAAGAGATAGAAGAGTCAGTATTACCAGTACATAAATACAATGTACCTACCTTCTCTCCTTTCACTATCACCAATGATCCTTTGATGACCTTCCACGTCTTATATATAAATATGGATATACAACCTTCACTTTCCAACTGCCCTATTGAAATTAGATTTTCCCTTAAATATGGAACATGTCTTACCTCTTTCAACAACCATTGGTTTCCATTGCGTTGCTTTATTTTTACCTTTCCCATTCCAACAATTTTGCATGGTGCATCGTCACCCAAATGAACCTGTCCAAAATCACCTTGAACGTAATCTAGAAAATGTTTCCTATGGGGTGTGGCATGAAATGAATCCCCTGAATCTACTACCCAAGACTCAGAAACATTATCTACAAAAAGAATCAAAGCATCTTGTAACACATCACCTGTTACATTTTCTTCATGATTTCTCTCCTGCTGTCCATCTCTTTGTTTCTTTGGAGCTCTACAGTCTTTCTTCGGATGTCCTTTCTTCCCACAATTCCAACACTCTATCTTTCCAAGTCTAGATTTGGATCTGCCCTTCCTAGAATTCCCATGGTTCCCAAAACCCTTTCCTCTATCCTTTTGTCTTCCCCTATTCTCCATGTTCAATGCATTTCCTGATGTCTCACCTATGATTTTCCGTCGCATTTCCTCACTAAGGATAACACCAACAACATCATCAAATTTTAAAGTATTTGAACCAGAGACAAAGTTACTTACAACCATGACCAAGCCATTCCAACTTTCTAGCAATGAGCACAAGATTAGAAGGGCCCTGACCTCATCATCAAAGTCCACTTTTACAGAACTTAGTTGATTAGTAACCGTATTAAAATCATTTAAATGTTCTGCAGTAGACCCACCTTCCGACATCTTCATATTAAATAATTTTTTCATTAGAAATATCTTATTGGACACCAAGGGTTTTTCATACAATTTGGCCAATGCATCCATCAAACCCTTCATTGTCTTTTCTTTCGAAATATTGAAATCCACCGACGCTTCCAGACTTAGCCGTATCATTCCTAGAGCCTTTCTGTCAAGAATCTCCCATTCATCATCCTTCGTAGCCATCATATTCTTTGCTATTCCACCCAATGGTAGGAATAGATCCTTCTGATATAAATAGTCTTCCATCTGCATCTTCCATAACTGGTAGTTTTGGCCATTAAATTTCTTGACCATAAACTTTCCATCTTCCGACATTGCTCCCACTCAAACCAGGAACCCTTTTTTCCTGCGAGTTGCCTTTTGCTTTGATAACAATTGTTATAAAAACAGGACCGTGGAGAAATAAAATAAAACAAATGCGGAAACAAAATACAGAAGATACACAATACAATAGAGACATAGATTTGCGTGGTTCACCCAGTGTGGGCTACGTCCACCAGAGAAATTGCTAGGTCCTTCCTTTATTATTATCTAGCATATGAAGGGATACAACCTACAACAAACCTATTGTAACTTCCTCTTCTTTCTCTCACAATCTTCTATCTCAGAATACAATATTCGCCATCAATCATAGCCACAATACATTTCCCTCATAAAAGAGGGTTTCCTTCTAGGGAAAAAAACCCTAACATAATATATATTGTTAGATTTGTGACCTTATAATGAATGGTCCAAATTTACAATGAAATTACAATATACATTTACAAGGCAATTTTTCCTTCGGGGGCTTCGCCCCAAAACCCACGTTCGGGGCCCGCTTGCCCCCAGACCTTGCAGAGGGGGTACCCCCCCTCTGCACTCCCCCATGTGGAAGAGTGTACATACTTCTGGGGTGTAAATACTTCATGGGGTATAAACACGGATGAAAGTAAAAGACCTCTGAATCAAGAAGATAATCAGGCTCCACAACCAATAGGGAGTGCCCGAGGGCATGTGGACTCAGATCTAGGATGAGGGAGTCTTGGAGCAGTGCCTGGGCCTTCTGACAAAGTTGTGGACCCTGATCCATAGAGAAGTTGTAGCGAGGGAAACTATGACTGGTCAACTGCCCCTCGGACCTGGAGGACCCCCAGCTGGTGGGGCACCTCCTCCAGGTAGAGGATCTGGTGGTGGTTCTCTAGAGGCAGCATGAGTTCTTGATGTATATATATTTTTTATTTATATAGGATTGCATGCCCATGGTATAGGGTAGTGTGACACCTATTTTGTGCTCATAGGGGTGAGGGGGGTTCACTTGCCTACGGGCTACATACACTTTGTACCATTTTGTAAACATTGATGATATATTGATCATTATATATATATATATATGTGTGTGTGTGTGTGTGTGTGTGTGTGTGTGTGTGTGTGTATACATGGTTTATGATCTCCGTTATGTTCACATGTGATGCTATTTTTGTGATGCTTTTTATGATGTCTAATCTATATGCTGTGATAGACTTGTGATGATATTTGTATGTGTGATAATGTCTTGATGCAATATATGCCAATCTAACACTAGGTTATCCATATTATATGTTATTTGATTGAATTATCGTGGAATATGTGTAAATGTAATTGAATCAAAATTTCAATATAAGAGTCCAACTTGCAGGTATTTGCGGAAGAAGCAAGGATCGTGGACATGGTACACATTGTTGAGATGCAGGATGACAAGTTGAGAATCTAATAAGATGTTGAGGTGACAAATGTGGCAGTGATTGGCCTCAGCGAGGATGCCAATGACAACTGCGTATTATGATTGGTTGTTGGTTGTTGAGCCCAAACATATGTCATTGGAGTGGAGCAGTTCATGTGAGGGGGTATAGAGGGCCCAAGTGGCTGAAGTGAGATTCTGTGTCCAGCGGCTAGCTCCGTCAGCGTAACCGATGTGGGAGACATATTTCAATAACACAAATGGTAGATCATACATAAGGCATGGATGGAAAAAAGAAGACTAAAAACTCTACAAATGTGTACACAAAAGAAAAATCCTAGTGTAGAATGACTACGCTCAGGTGTAAAACTTCTTTAAGTACAAGTCGTTGACGAGTTCTTTGAGAGGATAGCCTTTTGGAGAGGACAGGATGTATGTGCCTTTAATGAGGAAGTGTTGGATGATGTAGGGTCCATGCCATAATGACTCTAATTTTCCATGATCGAGGGTATTGTGAGCGATATCATAGGCTAGGAATAGGTCTCCTTCATTAAATGAGCGAAGTTTGACATGGCAGTCGAAGGTGGCCTTCGACCATTTTTTAGCTGCCACATTGTTCTGTAATGAAGACTGACGGTCTTCATCCAACGACTCTAATTTCAGCAAGCGCTACTTCGTTGGAGCAGTGTTAGGTAATAGCTCGATGGCGGTGCGTATGGTGGGAATTTAGCACTCAATGGGGAGGGTGGGTTCGATCCCATGGACGAGATGAAATGGTGTAAAACCGGTGGCAGTTTTGACTGCTGTGTGATAAGCCCATAATGCTCAAAACAACATATGATGCCAGTTGGTCTTATGTTTGTTAATAGTGTGTTGCAACATGGTTTTGAGGACTTTTTTAACAACCTCGACCTGTCTATTGGACCGAGGGTAGTATGGGGAGGCGAACTTGTGGGAGAATCCTAACTTTGAGGAGAGTTCGACAAATATCTCGTTATCAAAGTGTTTACCATGATCGAAGACTAATTTTAGTGGGGTTCTGAAGCAGGTAATGATGTGGTTGAAGAAAAAATGTGTTGTTGTGTCGACGGTGTTGTTGAAGCTAGGCATGGCTTCATCCCATTTGGTAAAGTAATCGACGACCACGATGATGTACTTGTGTCCATTGCTAAATGGAGGGTTGCAAGTCATGAAGTCAATGCCCCATTTGCAAAAGGGGCCGACAATGATGACTGGATGTAGAAGAGCAGGTGGCGCTCATGCTTTGTTTGCATAAATCTGAAATTTGTCACATCGCTTGACAATGTGGATGCAGTCATGAAACAATGTGGGCCAAAAGTATCCATCTCGAATGATTTTCTGGGAGGTAGACATCCCTGAGAAGTGGCCATCGTAGGTACCACTATGGAAATCATTCAAGACTCTGTCTTCTTCGTCAATGGTCAAATATCGTCGGAGTATGGTGTCGAACCCACATCGACACAAAATTTCACCAATGAGGAGTTAGTGAGGGGCCTTATGGAGAATGCACTGACGATCATCTCAAGAGAGGTGAGACCCAAATTTATGTGTTCAAATGTAGACGATAAGGTCGCCATACCAGGGGTCATCATCCGAGGGGATGTAGAAGAGGTGTTTGTTAGGAAAGTCCATATTGACAGGTGAACTAGAAGCATTTGAGGGAAATGTCATGATGAGTTCAACGAGGATGAGTTCTTTATTTATTTTGGGAGTTGAAAAATCTAGGTCGTATTCCTGAAGGATGATGATCCATCGGGAAAATTTTCCATTAATTTGTTGTCGACTAAGAAAGTACTTCATGGGGTTGGAATCTGCCATGACTTTGGTAGTACAAAGAAAGATATAATGACGTAGTGTTTGGACTATGAGGAAAACTGTGAGGGCGAGCTTCTCTTCATGATTGTATTTTAGGGTTGGTCCTGAAAGGTTTTTACTAATGTAGTAAATAATATGCTCGCGGCCATCATCCCCTAGTTGGACGAGAAATCCTGCTATTGAGACAGATGAGGCCAATAAGTAGAGGATGTAGTCACGATCATAGTCGGGTGGACTAATAAAAGGGGCATTGGAGAGAGCTGCTTTTAAATCATCAAAAGTGGTTTGGGCATGTTCATCCCATCGAAATGGGATATCATGATGCAATAAACAAAGGAAACCATGAGTGTGAGTGGTGTAATCTGGGACAAAGCATCGCAAAAAGTTGGCTTTGCCTTGTAGGCTCTGCAGTTGGCATAAATTTCGAGGTGGTGGAATTTATGTGATAGCTTAAACTTTGAGGGGGTCCACAGTGATGCCGTGTTGGGAAATGATGAACCCAAGGAGGCATCTAGCCATGACACAAAATACACACTTGAGGGGATTCAAGCAAATATTGTACTGATGAAACTGTTGAAAGACAACTCGTAAGTCATCTAGATGTTGAGTTCGTTTCTTAGATCGAGTAGTGAGGTCATCCAAGTAAGAGAGGATAATGTGAATGAGATCATGGAAAACATAATTCATGGTCCATTGGAACGTTGCACCTGCGTTCTTGAGTCCAAAAGGCATGACACAATAAGAAAAAGTACCCCATGGGGTAGTGAATGTGGTCTTATACTGATTTTCTTGATGGATCAGGATTTGATTGTAGCTATAGAAACCATCCATGAAGGACAAATCCTCATGGCCTGCACAGTCATCGATGATTTGGTCGATGAAAGGGGTAGGAATGTTTTTCTTAGGACAAGCATGGTTGAGATCGCAAAACTCGATGTAGACGTGAATAGTGCCCTATTTTTTGTTGATAGGAACGGGGTTGGAAACCCATGGCATGTATGTGATGGGCTATATGAACCGTGCAACGCGTAGTTTGTCAGTTTCATCTTTAATATTTTCTACTTTGGATGGGTGCAGTGGGCATTGCTTTTGATGTACAGGGGTGAAATCTGGCCATGTGTCAATGCAATGTTCAACGATAGAATGATCGAGGCTGGGCATCTCTGTATATGACCAGGAGAAAATATCCTGGTATTCCTAAAAGAGAGCTTTGTAAGTTGTGAGTTCCTCAAGGGAGCATGCGGCGAAAATGGTGATTTCCTCTATGATTCCCGGTTTGATGGAAATGCCAATTTTGACAGTGGGGGAAATATTAGCCATGTTGCCTTCCTCAAAAGCATTAGGGGCAGGGATAGGGTTGTTGAACCAGTCTATATGCCATGATGGGATGAAATCCTTTGTTTCGATTACACATATGGAGCCTTGGCTAAGAGGGTCAAAGGCTTCCTATGAGAGAAAAAGCGCTATGTGGTGGAGCGTATTCCATGGGCAATTGGGGGTAGTTATCTCCTCGAGGATATCTTCGTCGCAGTGGAAAAAGCGAGAATATAGGGGATCCGGGGAAGGAACATTGGTTATTGTAACCGCATGATTATATTTAGGTGGTGAAGATGTGGAGGGATTATCTAAACTATGGTGCGATGGCGTGATTGACATAAACCAATTTCTAGACACTGTGGGCTGTAAACTATGGTTGGGGGTAAAATTTCCTGAGGGAAATGAACCGAAGAATTGGGAGGATTTGGGGGAAAATCCTCATACAGTCTATCCATGAAACATGCAGGGGTAGGAAGTGACTCAGTTTCATGGGATGTGATGTAGACAATATCAGGAGATGGAATAGGGGGAATCAATTGCATCACAGGAAGTGAGGTGGTTGGAGGATTTCGAATAAGGGACATTTGATGACTCCTGTATTCAATGATCATGGGACACTGATATGTGAAATGATCAAGTGATTCACAAAGAGAGCAAGGTCACCTCATCCGTTCAATTACTGAGGTCATGAAATAATGGATGTTAGTGACTCATGTACTTGATGACGTGGGTGGAGAGGGGTCTTGTTGAAATCTCTGGCGTATTGTTGTTAGTGTCTGTCAAAAATAAGGTAGCACAGGGAAATGATGAGTGTAGTGGCCATACTCTGAACAGATGGCACATGCGAATTTGGTTCGCAACCCTTTGTTTCCTGTAGTAGGGTATGTGGTGGTAGTACTAGGTGTGCTTGGGGAAGCGATGAGCACAGTGGATGCTCGAGGGAGTTGGATTAAATTGTGTAACTCCAAGAGAGAGGGACATCTATTTGTAGGGTTTCCTTCTCTCTCACATAGTGTGTAAGGAGGTTGAACTCAAGGAGGAAGTGGAGCGGTGGGCTCCTTCTTCTTCCGTCTTCCCCCAACTGTGGAAGGGGTGTTGGCCAGTGGGGGTGAAGGTGGTGTGGTTGGATTTAGTACTGGAATCGGCATCAATATTCCCTCTATTTGGGGAAGGAGGGAGGGTTGAGGAACCATTGTGGGTGGGTGTAGATACCATACTGGAATGGCAAGCACCATGTTGGGAAGGCTAAGTGTTGCAGCTACCTAAAAAGCTTGTACAACCAGTGGGGGGTAGAAGAAGGGGTTTTGAGTGATGGCTTGGGGGATTGTCTCCCAAAATGGGATTTTCCCTTGGGGAAGGGTGAAATCGGGGGTAAGTGGTTTTGTAGGGTTCTCAAGTAATTATTGAGATAGGATTTATTCAACTGGTGGGATGTCGAGGGGTGGATAAGTCTCTGTGGGAGGAATGGTATCTCCATTTTCAGTGCCATCGGAAGATACGACACACACTTGTGTCGATGGGTGTATGAGCGGTGGTGCTCCCTGGTATGTCCCCAGCAAGGACGGCTCTTTGAAAATTATGGGGGCCATCTCGATGAGTGGGTAGGCGTCAGAATTAGTGTGGACAAGAGGTAGGATGTTATCGATGTTGGAGGAATGGTTAGGCTCGTAATGTGAAACTTGGTTGATGGTGATGATATTCCCTTTGTGGGGGAACATCATCATTCAAAACATAGAAGAGGCCACAGCCTTCATAGCATACATGTAGCTACGTCCAAACAAGATGTTGTAATCGAGCAGACCATTGATAACCTCAATGTAAATAACAATGGTTTTTCCCCCGAGTTCAACAAGGACATTTTGAAAGAGCTCTTTAGGAGAGGATGGTCGTCCATCATAAGCTCTCAAAGTGATGGAGGATGGTATTAGCTCAGGGGAGCCAAGTTTCTGCCATACCATTTTGGACATGATGCATGTGGATTGACCTTCATCAATGATATATCAATGAAATGTGATGTTCTGAATTTTGACTGGTATCTAGAAAGCTACCAAAGCGGGGAGACGAGGTTCCCCACAATCTAGATCAAAAGTGATGAGTCTAGTATCAGTAGGGTCGAATGCCCCCAAGGCAGAAAGAAATGATTTCCATTGAGTGGGATAGGTTTGGAGGACCTCCAAGACTGACATGGTTGTAGGAGATTGTGCCAAGTCATCGACCAGAATGTAATTGTGTGCTTCCCTATCCTGAGAGTTGTTGTCATTCTATCATAATGGGATGAGAGGAATATGAATGGGTGGCTTAGTGTTAGGGCATGGAATCATCAAAGTTTTTCTGACTGTGACTAGAGCTACTTCTGAAGTGGTGGGGGTAGATTAAGGGGGTGTGTTGTATTGAAGACTGCGCGTCTGTACAATAATTTCTTCTTCGCTAGTGTGGAGGATAGTGCGATCCGTCGGATTCCTAGGGTTTTTATACTGTCCCATTTGTGGTGTGGAGGTACACATTTCCTATTGGGTATTCATCACACCTTGGTGTGGAATGGGGTTTTTCAACACATCCGGGGGTGGTTGTTGCAAATACAATTGTGGGGCCTGCTGAGGGGTAGGTGGCAATGGAGGACGTGGTGCATTCATGGTATCTTTCATTTGTTTGAAGTTGACAATTTGGGGGAAATGGTGAGTATAATTACCATGCTTACTGCAAAGGGAACAAGGGAAGTTTGTCCAGAGGTTGTTGTTGTAGTTCCCCCCTTAGCATTTGTTTTTATTTCCCCCTTGGGGGTTTTGGTTCCCCTGATTATGGTTTCCCCTAGCAGGTTGGTTCTATTGGGGGTTGTTTCCCCTTAGTCCTGGGTTATTATTGTTTCAATTTTCCCCTTTCTTTTTGGCATTATTCGATTGATGGGTCAGATTTTTCTTATTCAATTGTTCAAAATTTTGAAATTGTTGAATAAGAGAGGGATGAACAAAGTTAACCACAACGTGTGGTTGTACTTGTGGAGGAGCAATGGGTTGTGGAGAACTAGGAAATGGAAAGTAAAGATTATTTTGTGGTAATGACCTGTAGGGTGCATAGGAAGGCATAGTGCTTTCACTAGTGCTTAGGTTGTAAGATGAGGTAGAGGGGGTATTAGAACTTGTTTGAAAAGTTAGGTGCATCATGGGTGTCGATGAGGGTCCACTCATGGGTGGAGGGATGACAATAGGGTATGGTTGTTGATAAGGGGGGGGGGGGTAATAAGGGAGTCCTCCATACATCAGTGGATATTGGAGTGTACCGTACATAGGTGGTGGTTGGATGTACGGGTTGTGGTATGTTGTGGTGCCAATCAATCCATTTGTTGAGTGAGACATCCCAGGTTTTCCCTGGCTGAATGGTACGGGTCTCGGGGCATCAAGTAGTACTATGTATAAGTATTTTGATTGAGTATAAATGAGGTCATACTGTTGGGCCTTGTTGATGGTTGCCTCTTCAGTTTGGGGGAAGGTGGAGGCCACATCTTTGGCAAGGAGAGGGACGAGAGATCTGAGAAACCAATCGAGGCATTGTTCTTTGGTGGTTTCTGCTTTGCATAAACAATGTCGTCGACGCCACTCATGAATGTGGTCGGAAATATGTGTGGCTGAGGTTTGTTTAAACTTAGAAATTAGTTCGAGAGCATTGTCATGGTGAACTGGTAGTTGAAAGAAGGTAAAAAATGTTTTGGCCAATGATTCAAAAGTCACATGGGACCCTGATTTTTCGTCCACATACCACTTGGCTGATGGACCTGTGAGTGTGTGCTGAAATAACCTTAATTGGATGGAGTCATCCATGATGTTTTTTGAAGAGAACCATAAGTGGAAGGTCATGATATGGTTGGTGGGATATTCTCCCACCTTTCCTTCAAATTTGGCAATGTTTGAAGGTAGTTTGGTAGGCATTGCATGCCATGTGGGGTCGTGCAATATAGGATCATTCATGAGCTTACTTAGATCTGATATGTTGAGGGAGGCCAAATATAGCATGTGGAGTGGCATTGGAGGATTAGTTCCATCCATGGTGTGAGCAGGTAGTGGACCTGACCCTTGAGGGGGGTTTGGTGGGGGTGTACTTCTCCCTTGGGAAGAAGTGTACCCTCTGCCTCCTTGTTAGGGAGAGCTAGTGGATGGATGACCTTGGGAAGTGGACCCAAGTAAAGTGGAACCAATAAAAGATGATCCCAAAATGGTAGCACTCACATGGGTGTGAGATTGTTGGGTCGGTGAGTTAGCGAAACTAGGAAATCCTCCTATGATAGGAGGGAGATTTTGCAAGCGTCTGGAATGATGGGGATTCTGTGGGTCCCCTATGATGTTCGAATAGCAAAGTGAAATGTGTCCAAAAATGGTGTTGAGAGAAGAAAATGAACAAGAGACTTGTATAATATGGACCTTCACAATAGACCTCACAATTGTATGTAATCAAAAGAGAATCATACATAAATCAATTGAAAAGTAGCATATATGTGGGTGAATTTTGTCTGCATGGGAGAATAAAGAAAAAAAATGCCCATGTCCTAAAAATACGTAACGTCCTTCCTCTCAAATAGCACTGGACCTTCCAATAGCAGTCAACAGTGGGGTCTGAAGCCACCGGAAGAGGAAGTGGTGAAGCATAAAATAATCATTTATAATGAGGGGTAGAGGGTACATATCTGGAAAGAGATGGAGATATTTCCCAATAGCCACACAAAATCTGATCAAGGTGCAATTGCATCCCACAATTTCCACCTGAGTAGATGTCCTAAAATTGGCCACTAGGTACCTCGATCAAAGTGCGACATTTAGGTACCGGTATTTAGTGTGAACAAGGGGCCCGTTAGGGCACCCTTAGGTATTTGACCATCCCCCCACTCAGATTCAGCTGGGATTTGAGGGTCAAATTGACTTGGGAGATGAACCAAAAGTGGGTGAGGGGCCAAAAAGAACCATAAATGCATCGTTCACAGGAGTGCGCGACTTTTATTATACACAGTCGCGCATCGGGTGCATGTGCACTTTTTTGGCTTATTTGGCCTGCACTCATGCACATGCTTCCTGCAATGTTTCTGCGCATGTCAATTTTATAACCAGTTGTATAGTTTTTGTGCCCTTTGGAAATGTATTTTTTGGGCTATGAGTGAACTAATAGGTGTTTGGAGATGTTGGATTCCTGTGACCATTTGCGGATGAAATTTTAGTGATGACACCCTATTTTCCAGTGCTACTTTAATTCCTTAAAAAATTCTTTGATTTTTCCCAAAATTGGCCTATGCCAACAATCCCCCAACATTGACATTGTGACTCATCTCGAGTCACTCACAAAATTACTATGGGTTGACCCAGGTTCTCACTACAGGATTACCAATTCCCCTTCTACCATCGACCCTCCTAGATACCAGAAAGCAACACAGTGAAAAAAGTGCACTGCACAGTCTCACCCGAGATGGCTTCTATGGGTGGCTGCAGGACTCATATGTCTACAACCTTGGGATGGGATGTGTTTCTCTTAGAGGCATTTAGCCTAATTAATGTTAACCTTCAATCCTTATTGGATCTTATTCCAGACCACTATCGCAACTATTCTACTAGGACAATATTAATAGTTCTAGCCACATTTTTATCATAACCAAGCATTCATCTACAGTAAAACTTGATTCGGATCTAACCACTAGCTATAACATTCATTTATTTAGAGCTATTCTGCATATCCCGTTATTTTATTCTTACCGTGCAATGTTTATTCCTTTAAAAAGCAACATATTCATCATAAAACCTCAGTAATTTTAATGCAATCATAAACATTGCATATAGTCATATAAAACACAGATATACCATGGTTCACCCCCCTGGGGCTATGCCCATAAATATTTGTTACTCCTTCTCTTTATTCATGTTCTTGCAAAATCTAGTGTAGTGCACTATACATTTCTCCTTCCATTACACACGATCTCCACAGATCGCAACAGTTCTCACAACACTGAGAACTTTTCACTCATCCACTATCAGACTGTCTAGAAAGGCTAAATCACTACTCTCCAACAACAACAACAACAACAACATTTTCATTCCTAATACATTCCACTTATACAAAAACTCAGAAAAATCCCTTACAAAAACCCTAATACTAAGTGGATTAGGTTTGTCCACTTTCTCCTTGACTTAATCTCAGCTGGTCCTCAATCCAACCATTTCTCCAAGTTGGCGCTTGTCTATTTTCCAACTTCTCTGCAATATTTTGACCACTTTGTAACTTATTTTCTTGGCACTGCTTTTTCCTCTTTTTCTGGTGTCACTTTTCCTTTGATTCTAGCGCCCTCCCCTGTTTTTTGGCGCTTCTTTAATTCCTTCAAAACGTCTTCGATTTTTCCCAAAATTGGCCTACACCAACAATAATATTTACAATGGTAAAGGCACTAAGTATTGAAGTTGCTTATATTGCATTATATTTAAGGTCTGGTCCTACCTTCCACTTGATACTTCTTTTAGGAGTCTCATGACTTGTATCATCCTTCTCTCTTTTCCTCTTAGTTTTTCTTTTCTCGATGGCTCTTGTATTATGGATACAGTAGTTGTTGGCCCCTTGTTATGGAATAAAGCAAAGATTCAAGAAGAAAGATGAAGTACGAACTTTGCAGAAGGCACAGTGACTGATATTGGGTTGAAGTGGTCAAAGAAGCAGAAGAGAAGGAGCGAAGTAAGGAAAAAAAATCCATTGAACGAGAAGATCAAGGATGATAGATCAACATGGAAGATGGATCATGGAAAACTCAACAAGAGGAAAAATCCACCAATGGATTCTTTGCAGCACCTCACAGGAAATAAGGAAAGACAGGCTGGCGAAGCCTAGAAAACGCAGGTCAAGTTGACCTAGGGTTTTAGACACCTATGATTTTTGGGATATAGGGTTTTGACACCTAGAAGTTTGTCAAGAAATGTATAAATAAAGGTCTAGAGGACCTGGGAGGGTTCATTCAAAGAGGATTGTATTGTTGATGTCGAGTGATTATTGTTGTGTGTAAGGAGAGTATTGTGTTGTGAGAATACTGTTGTATTGTAAGATATTCAACTGGGTGTGAATATCAACCTTGCAGTTGGGTGTGCAGGGAGGGGAGAGAAGGAGAGAAGGAGAGAGAGATATGCAAGCTAAGTGTGCAGATAGAACTGTATGTTTTCATATAATATGTCAAGAAACATAGTTTTGCCGATGTATCCCTAGGGAGAGGGTGAACCACATATATATTGTTGTTATGTGTGATTGATTTTGTGTTCTTTGCATTCCGTTATTTTGTTATTGCATTATTGTTCTAGATCTGAGATATATCTATGCGAAGTTTACCTAAGTTGGTAAAAGAATAACTAAAACTTCGTGTGTTGTTGTTTTGGATCCACTTTCATTTCCTATGGTTGTAGACACTTATGTCCTGCAACCCCCTATTTCTATTTCGGGTGAGACTGCATCTGCTCCGTAGGTGTTTTCGAAAGGGCCAATAGTTAGGGCTTGTTGGTGCATTGTTAGAGTTGAACCCTGGGTCTGCCCCTGTGCCAACAAATGGTTTCGTTGCTGGGACCGAGAAATTCTTGAGGGAATTTCAGGGTGGCTTCCATCGAAGACAAAGATTCATAAGTGGATAGAAGAAAAAGAAAAGGAATTCGCTGAGGCTCAGAACAAGAACCCTAATCTTAGTACAGAGGATTGGTTGGGAAGGTATATCTTTACCGATACACAAGAGATATTCTTTGGAGGAATTCATAAGGAGATATAAGAGTGGTTAGCCAGGTTAGCATATACCCAGTTTGAATTCAGATCTAGACCACCTGTGGTTTGGACATCGACATTGATAAAAAAGGTCAAGAGAGTTGATAATGTCATGTCAAGAGAAATAGATCACTGGTTTGATAACACTTTTGGACGGTACATTACCAAGTTTTCTATTGATAGAGTAGAGTCATATAGAAAAGAAGAGAGATATTTCTTTAAGGGACCAAGAGGAAAATTTTTACACTTTTTGAAGTTGAATATCAAGATGTTATTGCATGAGAAGAACATATTGAAGATATAGTAGTTGGGTGGATCGAAAAGCTAATGTTCAAGAATTCAGATAGCAACAGTGACACAAAGGTTGGACATACATGCAGTGAGAGAACCTTCAGAGAGGTTTCTCTGGTGGACTTGTTTGAGCCGAATCATGAACCATTAACATAGGATGAAGGCTTTTACAGTGGAGAAGAAGAAGAGTTATTGAACGAGGAAAATTCAAGGTCCTCTATGGCAGAGGACGAGAAGATTGAAGAACCTCACTGAGAAGAATCATAAATTTTAGGAACTGCGTTGACCATTGAAGTAAGTACTATTACTCCTCCTGTTGTTTTAGCAACGTTAATTAACCACAATAATTAGAGTTATCTGAGCACTCATAGCACTGTTACCAGTAGTTTAGTACATACTCAGTCAAGCACCCTAGGAAGATCTATGGAATATGAGATGAGGCTACCTATATTTAGAGGAGATGGATCAGAAGATCCTAATCAACACTAGTTCTTATGTGAGGTTGTATGGATTATTAAGCAAGTCAATGATGAAGTTGTTAAGAGACTTCAGTTTAGTACTACCTGAAGAGGTTGTGCACTAAGCTTGTACATGAAGTTTTTTAAAGGACTTGCACAACCTAAACCGTTGAATTATATCAAGACTGCATTGAGTGCAGAATTCAAGAGACCCAAGTCGGAGTCACAGTGCATTAAAGAACTGAAAGAAATCAAGCAGAGAGTAGCTGAACCTGTTTGGGAGTTTGATCATAGGTTTAAGACCTTGACATGTCGATTGAGTTTTCAGATCCCAGATGATCAAAACAAGGAATGGTTCATTGTTTCCCTCTTACCACATATAAGAGTTCCTTTGATGCAAGAGAAGGTTGCTTCATAGGCTGAAGCATTGGATATCACCATGAAGCTAGAATCAACCCCTATGGGAGAATATAGCTCAGGTATGAGTCAAATTTTGAGTCAGCTTACTAGGTTATTTCTGCAGGTCGAATATATGAAAAAAGACAAGGGAAAAGATAAAAGAGAGGGCATCTGGTGTATCATATGCAAATCATAGGCCCATGACAAGGAGCATTTTCCCCTATTTCATGAGTACTTGGCCTCTAGAGATCTGATCCTTTTGAAGCAGGTTACTCTACCCTAGTGCGAGGTATGTAGAAATAAACATCACCTTGGTGAATGTTATTACATGCAAAAATATGTCCAAACACCTACCATTTTTTACTGCACATTCTGTAAATCTGTGGGGCATGATGAGAAGGAATGTAGGGCTTATGACCTCTTGCAGAAAATTATCAAGATATGCATATATGATTCGAGGCAAATTACAACAGGAAGGAAATATTGTGTAGTTTAATTCTCCAGGAAGAGGAAACTTCAACCCTTACGGTGGATTCAGAGGAAGAGGAGGAGGAGGAGGCATGGGTCGAGGTCGAGATTAGATCATTTTTTATAACTACGCACATCCATGACACTTGGAAAGGGAATCTCATAACCCTTGTACCACTTGCAGTTACTTCAATTCATTCGAACATGTTATTGAAGATTGTCCATCATTATTAGAGAAACTCAAGGAGAGACGAGGAGGAAACCAACAAGTACAATTAATCTCAGCAGAACCTCATGGAGAGGATCCTAGATTCATTGTTATCACTCGAGGAGGTATTGTTACAGGAGAAGAAAGAGTGACCCCAGGAAAGACTACAGAAGAATCAAAGGTCAGAAGAGCTGCAGAGAAGACACAAGTGTTTGATCCAAGGAAAGAAAAGCAGATGTTTGAAGAGGAAAGAAGAGAATTTGGAAGAGATCAGGATTATTCATCAAAGACACAGCCAGAAGTGAGAGAATGTGGAATGCATTTGGCATTTGATTAGTCTGCTTCACCCAGGGAAGGAAAAGAGGTAAGAAAGCTTATGGAATTCTTATATATGTTCATTGATTTGATTAAGGATGAAAGAGTTGTACAAGATATACAAAATTTGATCAGCCAGTATGAGATAGGGAAGGTATATCCCCTACTAAATAGAGCAGTACATCAAGTATCTAGGAAGAAAAGGAAAAACAAAGAACTACACCTTAATGCTCAGATAGGAGACTATGACATAGATTATGTTGTCCTCGACTTGGGATCATAAGTCAATGTTATGACGAAGAAAACTTGGGAACTGATGGGAAAACCTAAGTTAATTTACTCCCCTATTAGGCTTAAGATGACTAATTAGTAGGTAGTAAATCCCTTTGGAAGGCTGGAGCATGTCCTTGTATACATCGACGGGGTAAGGATGCTTACAGACTTCGAGATGATATATATAGTTGATGATAGTTGTCCTTATCCTGCATTGTTAGGAATTGATTGGGCTTTCAACAATTCCACTGTTGTTGACTTAAAGAAAAGAAGAATGGCATTTGAAGGTGATGGCATTAGGGTCATTGCACCTCTTGATCCTGATGAAGGTCCCAGATACACAGAACCCATCAAAGAAGAAGACCATGCTTATGAACTATAGAACATATATAAATTGACAGCAAGACAACATGATTACATTAATCCTATAGCAGATGGGAACTTAAGCTAGCGAAGTGACAACGCATGCCCATCAGATTCGGAAGAAGCACTAGAGAATTGGCAGAACAAAATGTATGAAGTTTCTGCGTAGAGGAATGCCATATTGACCAGGGAAGTTCGTTGGATTGGCACAAAAGTAAGTAATCTTCCCACATTTGATGTTTTAAATAATTTAGAAACTTTCTTATTGGAATTTCAATAAATTGTACTAGTACAAGAATGACTGTTGGCATTGGATGAATCCTTGAAAGCAATGCCAGCAAGATGGTGGGGAACACACAAGAAGAACATCGCAGAGTGGATGCAATGTCGCACTTTTATGACAGTGTGATTTTTAGACCAAGTTGAAGGGTGAGAAGTTCGATACATAGGTCAGAGTTGTCCAAAGGACCATGTGCAAAGTTGTGAGGGAGCCTGGAAGAACATTCCTCAAGAGCAGTGGGTGCATAAATTCATTAACACTTTGGACACAATGCCTATTAATTGGTATCTTCGAGAAGAACTACACCTCACCACTGTAGATTGGTACGGTATGACTAAGAACTTTGTAGCGACATTTCTATTTGAAATTCAGTACCCCACGGTAGATCAAGATTTAAAATTTGTAAGACAAAAAGTCTTTGAGGAGGCACCTAACCTCCCTTTGGAGCAAGAAGAAGATGAATGGACTGTGTTGGAGTCGGAAGTCACTCCTGGATTGTAGCAGGAGCAGAGCCCGACACCCATCATTTTTATGTCACGATTTGTTTATAAAGGTTGATAAAATGGAAAGAAACTCAGAACCATATCATTCTAACTCAGAAACCTGGGCTGGAACAACAATGACATATGAGGTCTTGACCTAACTTAAGCCAGTAATAATGATAGTGGTGAGTAAGTGGAGGGAAAGAGAGGGGAAATAAAGTCTGCTCTGGACATCCGGTCTTCCAGCAGTCTTTACAAAAGAGGAAACGTCTCAGATATGAGATCCTCTCAGAGCCGAATAAACTTCAAAATGAACCTAAAAAGATTGCAGAACTGCTATAATCAAACCTACATTATATAGCTATGAAACACCCGACTAGATCATCCATGCTCGGGCTTTTAGATTTAGAGGGAAAAGGAAAAGAAGAAGTTGGCTGCCATTAAGAAAGAAGTCTCAAATGTTCCTCTATAACCAGAGAACCAGAGGCTAAATTAAAGCTTTACAATCGGGAGTTGTGCACTACCATCGATACTTACAAAAATACAAAAAACTGAGTAAATATACTCCTAAACATTCGCCCAATAGAGGCGTCTTAGAACTTCTAGGGCATGGTGTCTCTTTAGTCAAATCTGGCCTGAACTCCTTTGTCAAACGCCCCCTTAACTTTTCATGGCCTTTGCAAGGGGGTAGCTGAAACATTAAAGGCTAAAATAGCATGCGCAGACTCCTCTGGTCAGGCGAGGACTCAGCATGGCTTCTTTGAGAAAAACCAACATACAGGACTATCTCGGGCAGAATACCTGTCGGAACCTTTATGCTTTGCATTTAATGAGTGAACTGAGATTTCAACTACCTCCCCCCACCTTCATTTACTTTTAGCAAGGACCAAGATCGAGGCTGAGTTGAACTGGTACCTAGAGAAGGCATCGATCCCTTCTATAGCTAAACCCGATGCTTTGACCCTTTGCATAGTTCTTTCTATCACCCCAAGTGACCACGGGCTGTGACCTTGTGCCTATCTTCAAAGGCGCTTTCAGGATTTCTCATTTCAGTGATTCTGAAATGCAGTGAAAGGAGGAGACCTTCTGTTCTCTCAAAGTCCCGGTAGCCGAAATGGCTTGATCACGTGCCATGTGTCCCATTGGATGGACGACCTAGATCACTTCTCAAATGTGGGACCGCCTCTGGCCTGGACCCTTTCGGCATTTTGGGCTTTGGGGTTCTGAAATGCAGTGGAAGGAGGAGACCCTCTGTTCTCTCGAAGTCCCGGTAGCTGAAATGGATTGATCGCATGCCACGTGTCCCATTGGATGGACGACCTAGATCACTTCTCAAATGTGGGACCGCCTTTGGCCTAGACCCTTTTGACGTTTCAGGCTTCGGGGTTCTGAAATGCAGTGGGAGGAGGAGACCCTCTATTCTCTCAAAGTCCCGGTAGCCAAAATGGCTTGATCGCGCACAACGTGTCCCATTGGATGGACGACCTAGATCATTTCTTGATCAACGGTCCTGGTTCTTTTAGGATTTCACACATCGGGGATACATGATGCAAGGAGGAGAGACCCTTGTATGTTGAAGTATCGGTAGCCGAAATACTGAAATGGATTGATCATTTCATGAGTTTGTCCATAGGAGATGAGCTCAGGCACTTGACCGTGTGCAACTCTGTGACCCAAACTTACCTGATGGTTGTCGATCTGCCCCATCTGTGGATCCTCACCGTTGAAAGACAAAGTGCCCACTCGCTTGATTTTAAGCCTGAAATGGGCTTCTTCTGTGGGTTGCGCTCGATGCTCATGGCTGTGGCATTTGAATAAAACACACTCAACTAGTTTTCAAACCCCACTTCTATGCATTTACACTAGGGGGCCGAAACTAGAAGAAAACACCATCTTGCAAGAATTTGCGCTAACATTAGGCTCCATGGGGGATAGAGTCATCCCTACAATGCTTTAAGAACTAATTTTTAGCTTCAGTGCCTTGTTGTTGGGCTATGGAGTCGTCTATTAAGACGAAAATAAATAAGTAAACAACTAAAAGGACAATATTTACAAAACGAGGAGCCGCCTATGGCTCAAACAAAACATATTTTCAAGAAATGCCCATTTACTGGGCCATTAAAGACTTCCTCACCCTGCGAATCCTGCAACCTATAAGTGTTATTTGAGAATACTTCAGTGATCCTGAAGGGCTCGATCAAGAGGGCGTCAAACTTGTTGTGTTTTCCCCTATCCTGCCTGGGTGCATCCCACTTAAGCACCAAATCCCCGAGCTCGAATTCCTTCTTTGTGACCTTCCTCTCAAAAGCCTGCTTGACCTTCTGCTGATGACTATGGGCCACGTCCATCACCTATTCCCTGATCTGTTGCACCTCCACTATTTGATGAATCTTTCTGACCATATGATCTGGCTCTCCTTCAAGATCCTGGAATAATTTCACAACAGGTAACGCGAGTTGAGTGGGAAAAATAGCCTCCGTCCCATAAACTAGTTGAAAAGGTGAGGTACCCAGGGACTTTTTTGTCGTCACTCGATCAACCCATAGAACGAATATGAGCTTTGAATCCCAGGGCCTCTTATTGTCTTCCAACAATCTTTTGATGAGATTGATTAGGCTTTTATTGGAAGATTCTGCCAGTCCATTTCCTTGAGGATAATAGGGGGTGGAGTGAATCAGTGAAATTTTGAACTATTCACAGAACTTAATCAGAGGCTCAGACTTGAAAGAATCAGCATTATCAGTGACAATTTTGCTGGGATAGCCAAACCTGGCTATGATATCTTCCAGGAAGTTGATAATAACCTTGTGAGAAGCACTCCTAGTGGGGGTCGCTTCTATCCACTTAGTGAAATAGTCTGTCATAGTCAAGATCCATCTGTGCTAGCCAATTGAAGGAGGATGAATCTCCCCAATGAAGTCCAACCCCCACTGTTGAAAAGGTGTTGAAGCTACCACGGGCTTTAGTGGAAGTGAGTTGAGCTGCTTCTTTCTTGAGAACCTTTGGCATTTGATACAAGCTCTAACTTCTCTGCAGACATCAGTGAACAAGGTGGGCCAGTAGTACCCAACCCTAAGAATTTTGTGAGTTGTGGTCTTCCAAAAATGATGCCCTCCACAAAGGCCACCATGGAACTCAAACATAACTTTATGGGCTTCCTGTGGGATCAGACACCTCAGCAACACCCCTACGGGGTCTCTCCAGTACAAGACTTGGTCAATGAGGCAATACCTTATCGTCTTGAGCTTTAAATCTCTTGTCTTACTCTTACCCATTCCATCAGGAGGCTTCGACACTTGCAGAAAGTACAAAATGTCTCGGTACCAGGTGCATTCTGCTAGTGATGAGCCGTCATGAGAGATTTTGCTGGACGACTCAACTAGATAATTTTTTGAGCAAGTATTTATGAAGCTATCCCCCAAGGACCTACAATTGGATTCAGCCAACATCTTGGCTAAACCCTGCCCTTTAACCAACTTGGTGGGCTTTATCTCTAGGTCAAAATCCAAAATCTTGGCGATCCATTTACCTCTTCTTCCATCTACGTCATGCTATATAAGGATATCTTTCACAGATGTTGAAGGCACGTACGCAATCACTTTTAAGTGCAAGACATAGACTCTGAAATCATTGAGATCCTTCACTAAGGCATAAGCTTGTTTCTCCATGATTTCATACCTGATCTTTGCATCTCTTAATTCCTTGCTGAAGAAGGAAATGGGTTTCTCTTGACCTTCCTCATTTTTCTGCAACAAGACCACTGCTACTGTATCAAAAGAAGCGAACGAAAAAATTATAAAATCCTTGGAATAGTTAGGACCAATCAACACAGGTGCCTCAGTCAACACCCTTTTTATTTGGATGAAAGATTGTCTGGGCCCAGCAGTCCATTTTACTTCATTTCCTTTCCTGAGCATGGCTGTGATGTGTTTCACCAACTCTGCAAAATTTGAGACGAATCTCCTCAAAAAATTAATCTTCCCCAAAAAGGCCTGGACTTCCTTTCTAGATCTGGGAAGTGACAGGGTCTGAATTGCATCTACCCTGTTGGGATCAATCCTCACTCCCTCTGTTGATACTATATGGCCTAACAAATTCCTCTCCTTCATAGCAAAAATGGACTTCTTGGGATTTAAAGAAAGGCCAAACTTATGGCATTTCAGGAAAACCTTCCTTAGGTGACATCAATGCTCCATATCAGACCTAGAAAAGACTATGATGTCATCCAGATAGATCACCATGAACTGGTCTTTCTCTCCTAAGAAGGCCATATCCATATCTCGTTGAAAAGTTTCTCCTGCGTTCATAAGTCCAAACGACATCTTGGCATACATGAATGTCCCCCAGGGAGTGGTGAAGGTCGTTTTCTCTTTGTCCTCGGGCATGACTGATATCTAATTATACCCAGAGAAGCCATCAACCATGGATATCCTGGATGCACCAGTTACCCTCTACAATATGTGTTCCATGTTGGGAAAGGGATAACTGTCTTTCTTTGAGCTCCTGTTGAGGTTTTTGAAGTCAACACAGAGCCTGATTTCCCCACTTCACTTCCTCACTGGGACCAAATTGGCCACCCACTCAGAATATATCAAGGGAACAATGATTTGGGCATCTAACAGTTTCTTTACTTCTCTCTCCATGACAGGGAGCAACATGGGATTTATCTATCTTAACTTATGCCTAAATGGTCTAGCCTCCTCCTTCAGTGGGATCTTATGTTCAATGATAGACGTGTCATATGTCTTGAGGTCTTCATAAGTCCATGCGAACACATCAACAAATTCTCTTAATAGCTCAATATATTTGGCCCTCTATTCTCTGGTCAAAATGCTCGACAACTTGACAAACTTAGGCTCCTCATGTGTGCCAATGTTGCACTCAGCCGAATCAACATCTTCATTCGAAACTTCACCCTTTACTTCCACATCATTACCATCGAACAATCTTTCTAAAGGGACTAGTCCCTTCGGAATGTGATTGCTAGGCAGCTGAATAATCTGGTGATTAACAATTTTATTTAAAAATACCTCAGGGCAAGGGTGACCTTCAAGGTCAGGGTCCTGATCAATGTGCAACGCAGAAAATTCGTCGACAGCCTGCAGAAAATTATTGATTTCAAGATTGTCTTTGAATACCTTCCAATGTCTGACATTGTCTGGTACAACTGGCCTATATTTTATCTCAACATCATATTTTCTCTTAGGCGGCAGAGGGATCCTAAAAATACTCGCCGAAACATCTAAGGAATCAGCCAAATCATTTTTCTCCCTTGGAATAAAAGATATGTTGAAAGCGGAGAAGAAATTTTCAATCAAGTCCCACACCTCATTTCTATAGCTCCTGAGTCGAGGATGCTTGGCCCTATAAGCGTTTCTGACTTGTTGAATAATCACCTCAGCATCTCTGAACACTACTATCTCCTCTATCCCCATCTCATTTGCGTCCCTTAAACCCAGAACCAAAGCTTCGTATTCTGCCACATTATCGGTGGCTTCAAATTCTAGCTTGTATGACAGGGACATGGTTTCCTGTCAAGGTGACACCAACACCACTCCAGCGCCAACGCATTCACTAGAAGAATACCCATCAAAAAACATCTTCCAAACAGAGGTGGTTGGAGGAGGCATCTCATGATTAAAAGGGGGCTGCCTTCTAATTTGAAAAGGGGCTTCAGGAGCAACAGTGAGCTGCAACAAACTAGATCCCAAATCAGTGTCTAGTGCAAAGATAGGGTGATTGGTGGGACTTGCCTTATCACTAACAATGTAGGCTAGTTAGGCTTCTCTTTAAAACCTCCTGTGTTCCCCTCCAAAGAATGGAATGGTAGCATATGTGAGATCCATTTGTAATGTTCCTCCAAGCTTTTTAATCCAAGATCTTGACAGCAACATGCCGAACTTGGGAGGAACATCGGCTACTACAATGTCCATGAACAGACTTTTCATCGGTAGCTGAAACAAAGAGACAACCAAGTATTTGATGACTCCGAGGAATTTCACCCTCCTTGAATCAAAAGAGTACAAGTCATGGTAAGCCTTTGTCACCTCCAGTCCCAATTCTTCCATGACTATTTTGGGCATAAGGTTGTGGGCAGCTCCTGAATCCATGAGGCAATTATGCAACACCTTATCATGTATGTTCAGGGATGTGTAGAAGGGAGGGGATGAATGATCTTTGTCTTCTACCATGGGACCTAGGAAAACTGCTGGCTTTTCATCTTGAATATTTATTGAGTCTGTGGAAGGATGGGGGGCTCGGATTGTAGCAGCTTAGAGAGGGACCTTTTAAAATCTTCATTTTTAACTAGTTCTGAGAGGGTTATAGGAATTCTGATCTTCTGAATCTCATGCTTAAAACTAAAAGAGGAGAGGGGCTTAGGAGGTTCCCTTACCTCATAGATAAGTTCTTTGGTTTCTAACAAAGTATTCTGAGTTTTCTTTACTTTAGTAGTTATCGCTACAGCTTTAGCAGGTCCTTCTGCTATGAGGGGATGTTCCTGGCTATCAAAAGTATCATCTTTTTTCTTCAACCTGAGATGGTATCTGTTATGGGAATTGTTGGCCTTCTCCCCTTTACCCAACTCATTGATTTGGATGTTCATAAGGGACTCTTCATATGCATATTGAGTCAAATGGGGAAAACAGGAGGTGTCTTCAATGCAATGAATTTCAGGGTTGAGTTCTTCTATCTCTTCTCCTTCCTCATGAGCAACCATGCTGCTTTGGAGAGGGGTCTGAATCCTCTGATCATCTCTATCTCTTCTCCTTTTTTCCCTTGGGGAGACCTGTGGCACATTATTACCAGGCTTCCTGAAACCTCTGTTATCAGTACTCTAGGGATTTCTATACACGGGCTTCCCCTCTAACTCCCACCTTTCCATCCTAGCTGAAAGAGATTTCAGCACTTTAGTTACTTCATCCGTTTGAGGGGGAAGGGGAGAGGAATGGGATGAGGAGGCTTCAAATATTCTCATGGGTATGTCTCTATCAGCCTTACTCCTCAGTCGATCAACAACCAATATATTAGACTCTACTTCTATGGTTGCATCTTGTATGTGAGCTAGAGTGGTGGCTCTTCTTTCCCTCAACAGGAGGCAAAAACTAGGATCAAAAGCGCTAGCATAAGTGATCTTCACAGAGGATTCTGAGGGCTTAATATCAATGGGGATTTTATTGTACATTTTGTTAAATCTTTTGGAGAAGTCAGAAACAGACTCTCCTTCTTTTCTCTTCAAAGATCCAAACTCCGTCATGTAATACATGAAGTCTTTTTTGTCTCCCCATTGTCTCAAAAAGGAATTATCCAAAGCCTCAATCCCATTAATAGATCCAGGAGGTAGGGACCTAAACCATTTTCTAGCCTCACCCTCAAGGATATTGATGAAAATCCTCATCCACACATCTACATGCATGATGACATGATCATCTATAAAACTGTAAAAGGCTTCAAGATGTTCTTCTGCAGTTATGTCCCCCTCGCCCGTAAACTTGGGCATCTATTTGAGGTAGTCATTTGCTGGAAGGGCATTGAGAGGCTGAGGTAGCAGAAGGGGAGCATACCTGGTGGCTATAATAGCCTCCATTCTGGTCATGGGGGGATTTGCTCCTGCCATAGGGATATTAGGTGGAGGAGAACTCGGAGGGGAAGGAGCTTGAACATGGGATACTGGAAATAGGCTTACAGGTGAGAGGGAAGTGACAAGGGTTTCTCCATCTAGTCCAAAACTAGGAGGAGAAAACTCGGCAGGAACACTTTCGAAATTCAGGAAATGCGAGTCTTTGGAAAAGGGTCTATTGCAAAGATGAGGAGAAGAAAAGGGAGTTTCAAAAAAAGGAGACTACAAATTACCTGGTTCGACAGTGGAAGTTTCTACTTGGGGGGCCTTTCCTCTTCTGAAACTCACCTACGGCTCAACTTCAGGCGTAGCTAGAGGCAGTTTTGGATGGGACCACGTGTGTCTACCTCTGGAATCCACAATTAAAATGACAGGTTCACCACAATGGAGTCATCATAATGGATTCACCAGGTGCACAGTAGCAATCTTCAAAGGCTCTGATACCTGATGCACCTTCAAAATCAAAGGCTCAATGTCATTCAATCTCGGGGAAAATTTTCAACTTCGTCCCCAGCAACGACGCCAGAAATTTTTGGAATCGGAAGTCACTCATAGATTGCACCAGGAGCAGAGCCTGACACCCATCAGTTTTATGTCACGATTTGTTTATAAAGGTTGATCAAATGGAAAGAAACTTAGAACCATATCGTTCTAACTTAGAAAACTGGGCTGGAACAATAGTGACATATGAGGTATTGACCTAACTTAAGACAATAATAATGATAGTGGCGAGTAAGTGGAGGGAAAGAGACGGGAAATAAAGTCTTCTTTGGACATTCGGTCTTCCAACAATATTTACAAAAGAGGAAAAGTCTCGGATATGAGATCCTCTCAGAGCCGAATAAACTTCAATATGAACCTAAAAAGATTGTAGAACTGCTATAATCAAACCTACATTTTATAGCTATGCAACACCCGAATGGATCATCCATGCCCGGGCTTTCAGATTCAGAGGGAAAAGGAAAAGAAGAAGTTGGTTGCCATTAAGCAAGAAGTCTCAAATGTTCCTCTATAGCCATAGAACCAGAGGCTAAATTAAGGCTTTACAATTGGGAGCTGTGCTCTACCATCGATACTTACAAAAATATAAAAAACTGAGTAAATATACTCCTAAACATTCGCCCAACAGAGGCGTCTTAGAACTTCTAGGGCGTGGCGTCTCTTCAGTCAAATCTGGCTTGAACTCCTTCATCAGATGCCATCTTAACTTTGCATGGACTTTGCAGGGGGGGTAGCTGAAACATTAAAGGATAAAATAGCATGTGCAGACTCCTTTGGTTAGATGAGGAATCGACATGGCTTCTTTGAGAAAAACCAACATACAGGAATATCTCGGGCATAATGCCTACCAGAACCTTTATGCTTTTCATTTAATGAGTGAGCCAAGATTTCAACTACCTCACCCCACCTTCATTTACTTTTAGCAGGGACCAAGATCGAGGTTGAGTTGAACTGGTACCTGGAGAACGCAGTGATCCTCTCTACACCTAAACCCGACGCTTTGGCCATTTGCATAGTTCTTTCTATCACCCCAAGTGACCACGGGCTGTGACCTTGTGCCTATCTTCAAAGGCGCTTTCGGGATTTCATGTTTCGATGATTCTGAAATGTAGTGAAAGGAGGAGACCCTCTGTTCTCTCAAAGTCCTGGTAGCCAAAATGGCTTGATCGTGCACCATGTATCCCATTGGATGGATGACCTAGATCACTTCTCAAATGTGGGACCACCTCTGGCCTAGACCCTTTTGGTGTTTCAAGCTTTGGGGTTATGAAATGCAGTGGAAGGAGGAGACCCTTTGTTCTCTCGAAGTCCTAGTAGTCAAAATGGCTTGATCGCATGCCATGTGTCCCATTGGATGGACGGCCTAGATCACTTCTCAAATGTGGGACTGCCTCTGGCCTAGACCCTTTCGACGTTTTGAGCTTTGGGGTTTTGAAATGCAGTGGAAGGAGGAGACCCTTTGTTCTCTCGAAGTCCCGGTAGCCGAAATGGCTTGATTGCATGTCACGTGTCCCATTGGATGGATGGCCTAGATCATTTCTTGATCAACGGTCCTGGTTCTTTCAGGATTTCATGCACCAAGGATACATGATGCAAGGAGGAGAGACCCTTGTATGTTGAAGTCCCGATAGATGAAATACCGAAATGGCTTGATTGTTTCGTGAGTTTGGGCATAGGATATGAGCTCAGGCACTTGACCACGTGCAACTCTGTGACCCAAACTTACCCGATGGTTGTCGATCTTCCCCATCTGTGGATCCTTGCCATTGAAAGACAAAGTGCCCGCTTGCTTGATTTTAAGCCCGAAATGGGCTTCTTCTATGGGCTGCGCTCGACACTCATGGCTGCGGCCTTTGAATAAAACACACTCAATCGGTTTTCAAACCCCACTTCTATGCATTTACACCAGGGGCCCGAAACCAGAAGAAAACACCATCTTGCAAGAATTTGCGTTAACAGACTACACCTCTTTAGAAATTGCAAGGTTGTTACAATATCAATGTTGATGAAGACGATTATCCCAGGAATGTGAACATCACAGAAACTAAAGGAAAGAGAGACATAGAAGGACCAGGAGTCGAACTACCTTTCATTGGAAAACCAATCAAAATCAAGAAAGTTAATATTGGAACAAAGAAATCACCTAAGCTCACAAACGTTGGAGATTATTGGGATGATGCCACTATTGACAAGATCACAGAACTACTGCATGAATATAAGGAATTGTTTCCAACCAAGTTCACATACATGAAGGGAATTAAAGGGCCCATGGGAGAAATGAAGATCCCCTTGAAACTAGATGCAAGGCTAGTCAAGCAGAGACCTTATAGATTGAATCACAAATATAAAGAGAAAGTCAAGATTGAATTAGACAAAATGTTGGAAGAAGGAATCATAGAACCTGTTGAAGAATCAAAATGGATTAGCCCTGTTGATACAAAGTTTAATTTTGTATTCCTTTAAACCTGAAGCTTTTATTTTTCCTAGTCATGGATTCGCCCTTAGTCCAAAAAAAGAGTCAAAAGTCTTTCGATTTTCGAGATTCAGCCTTTCACAAAGCATGTTTTCCTAACTAACAACTCCAGAGTCCTGGTGTCAAAATCCCGAAAAGTCTTTATATTAAAGTAATAATAATAATAAAAGAAAAAGTAGGTGTTATAAGTCCTGATGCGCATTTCACAAAGTATCCTTTAATCGTGATTAATTAAACTCTTAAACACGATCAACAATTCATTAATCTTTCACGATTCGAGTTTCCTTGTATCAAAGTGTTGTCAAAGCATCAGCCCCTGAACTCCCAGTCCCCGATTTTCTGAAAATAAGAAGTTAATTACTAATCTTAATTGATTAAAGAGTTAATACAAGTAATCAACGTCTAAACTAATCCCATCATGTTTTCACAATTCAGGGTTTTCTTATGACATCCCTCATGGGTACAGGATCCCTGAAATTCCGAAATGCGAAATCGCAATTTTTTTTTAACAAAGTTTAAAACAAATTTAAGTTAGTTTAAAATGGGATTAATAAAGATTAAAATGACTTTTCACGTTTCGCATTTCAGGATTTGGTGAAAGCAGTCCTTTCGAAACTCCATTTTGAAATCGCCGATGTACGATAATATCTGTAATGGATGAATAGAGATATTTTTAACTTAATTGCATATCTCTAGGCATATCTCCCTCATTAAAACATTAAAGTTTTACCGCCTGTCTTAGTACGTCCATCGTAAGAAGAGTTAAAGGTTAATAAAGGTTTGGTTTCTTTGAATTTTCATTCTTATTGTTTAGACTCAGAAGTGAATTGCATTCAACAAATTTATGCATTTATCTCTGTGATAGAAATTCATTATAAACACGAAAATTATGGCACCTAGAAATCCACCAAAGAAAAGTGAAGAAGAAGCTGAAAGTTCAAGCCCAGAAGGAGATATTGTGTCTGATACTACACTGCATGTCATTGATTCCATCAAATCATGGAGGAAAATTTTTGAAACCTTGGACTACGAAATCAAGAATTTTCCAGATGATTCTAAAAACAAACTCCGGGACATAGCAGAGTCTGAACTTCACAAAGTAGCCACGCACCCATGACTCGTGACATACAACGACATGATCAATTGGGATTTAGAGAGGACAGACGTGCAAACTAGAAGCAATCTGGATAGCCAAGGGGTTGTCATCGGCTCTTTCAGACCGGAACATATGCAAGTAATGTATAAATTGTCTCCCAATACTAAGTACATTTACAATAAAGAGTTTGTAAGTGAATTTCAAAGGAAATAATGCACAGAGGCTGACCAAACATACCCTGGCATAATCAAAGACTGGTGGAGACACCCAACAAAATTCAAGGCCAATACCCATAACTTTTATGCCACAGCCTCATTGAACGAGTACATGGTCTATGTGGCGATGATGTTATGTAGACTTTTCAAGAAGAAAATCCCTACCCATTTCCCTGCAGAATGGGTGCCCCTTTTACATGAAGCAGTTGAAGGCTATAGCTTCAATTGGAACAAAATTCTATTAGATAACCTAGCTAAGGAGGTTATGGAGTATCAAACCACGAGATCCAGTGGCAGACCAGTAGATTTTTAAATGTCATCATACATCATGGACGCTATATGTTTCATAACTCCTTTCCCTTTGATGAATTAGAGTTGGAACCCAGCTTGCACTAAACCTATTCATGAATATCATTCTAAGTTGTGGGAAGAAAATGATAAAGATTCTTTTTACAAAATTTGTCATTTCGTGGTGATACCGATGCATCAAATGATGTATGGTTGTGCACCCCCCCATTTTTCAGAGTCGTTCATAGGAAACCTCAAGGAGGTTGTCGATTGGTTTACTGAGGAGAATTTCTCCTATATCAGGGTTTTCAGATGTTCTATCCCTCATCATTCACTTCCAAATTTCCTTCCTGACAGACTGGTATGCAGGGAGGTAGCTCATCAGATAATAACAGGCAGTATTGGGATAGATCTGAAGACAACACAAAAGAAATTTTGGCCAGTCTTTCCCATACAGATCGAAAGGTTTTCGCTACTCAATTTGGGTCATTCCAAAGTTGAATATGCAACTATTAAGGAGGTCAAGTTGGTGAATCTCAAAAAAAAGAAACAAGACCCTTATCAAACAGTGGGGAGCCACATGGCCCATTATGGCATGAAAGCATTTGAACATGAGTAATCCCCTCGCGATGACATTTTCAAAGGGGTCAAAACCTACGAAGAGGTGTTAGGCAGGGTACAAACATTATCATCTGACTTGCAAACCCATTTTCTAACCTTCCAAAGACACAGACGAAGGGGTTTTCCCAAGGTATTGTAGGGAAAAGCAACAATATCCCTCCAGAACAAGAAAACACCCCCCCAAGCTTCAGACAGAAAGCACAGAATAAAGAAGAAACCGAGCAAAACCCACAGGAGGTCTAAGGATCTTCACAAAACAAAGAAGTCCTAGAGACAGAGAATCTAGGAGAACAAGCTGAAAAAAGGTATGAGACACCTCCTGAGTCCAGTCAATCTACCCTCCCTTTGTCATCTACTATTCATATTGATACTCCCAAGACAACAGGGGAAACAAAATCCACAGAGTTGGGTAATCCCATCACTTCCTTGACCCCTTTACAATCTACTTTTGCGTTCCCTCAGGTAGGAGTCATATATGCTAGTAAACTTGACCCTATCTCCACAAAAGAAATTACTCCCTCTCATTACTTCTTCAGTAAAAAGAGGAAGGCTGTATTAAAATAGGAGATGTATATGAGAGAAGGTGGTATGGTAAAGAAACACAGGGTGTTGGTGGATGGGCAAAACATGGAAGAGGGATATTTCTCTACAGAGGTGGCGGGCTCCATGGGAGTGCTGGAAACAACAAATATATTCATTGTTAGCAATATGAGAGAAATGTTGGAACAGTGTAACCGCAGGATGACCCAGTTGCAATATCAACTAAAAGATACCGAGAAAAATATCAAAGAAGAAATAAATAAAGGTCTAGAGTAGGCCAGAGCTGTTGACCAACAAGAAATTCAATCGCTTAAGTCAAGTCTAGACAAGATGAACGAGAAGATGCAGACTAGCCAAATACAGGTTACTCGGCAAGAATAATTGGTAAGACAACTATAGGCTAAATTGAATTCAATAAAAGGACAGGTTGTAGACATGAAATTTTTTCAGGAACAATCACTGGAAATACATGCGAAGGTAGAATCCGAGCAACAAAAAGTAATCTCCCAAGTAGAGATTATTCAAAATTATTTTCAGGAAGCAAGCAATGCTTTTGATAATATTATTTTTAAAGAAAAAGAAGTTAAGGAAGCAAAGGCCACTTTTCAAAAGGCAGATGTATGTTTTTAAAACAAAGAAGTATCGAAAATTCTAAATCTTTCTGTCACAGAGCATATTAGAGGCAATATCATGCTAAGGGTATGGAAAAACAACATAGCAGAATATAAGAAAATAGTCAAAGAAATCAAAGATGATTGTGAAAGAATCTTTGATTTTTTGGACAAGGAATCATTAGGTATTGGAAGAGACAATTGCAATGGGCAATTAGGATAGATAAACATTGTAATACACAAGTTAAATTACAAAGAGGGTTTGAACAAATTTCAAATGTAAATTTCATAGTTAAAGGAAATGGATGTTACCCTAATAGACAGGTGGCTAGTGAAGCCAAACTTAAAATTGCAATCAATTAAGTTTACTGGTAAGGGGATTGAATATCGGCTTCCAGAAACTCAGAAAAAATTCTATTTATTTTAAGCAAAGGATCTTCCACAGCCTCCCAGAAATTTTGTACATCTTCTTGAAAAATGTATTGAATGTATCAGGTCAAAAGAAGGAGATACTTCAGTAAAAAAATGAAGTATCATTTTGAAAACTTATATTATCGAGATTATAGGAAAATAAATCATAATCATGCAAACGGTTGGGTTTTGCAATTCTTGTAACTATATGCCCCTAGGAGTTAGGAGATCACCAACCAACAATCATAAGGGATTTGGTATAAATATAATTTCAGGATACTGATCTGGGGATTTTTCTGGGCGCATTCTAAAGAAGAATTGGAAGATATTTTTTGAATTAATACAAATAAAAATTGAAGATTCCATATCTGGTCAAGTTTGAGCTATGTGTTTCTCTGTTGTTTCATATTTTTCATATATCTCTTTGCTGAATGCTTAACTGCAATTTAGTACAACTTCTAATGTGGTAATTAATTATTCTTGCAATTTAGTCATTTACATCCTTTCCTCTGTATCAACTATCAGTAGATATAAGACCTGCAAATGTTTTAGATTTCAATATCATATGCTTCATTAAGAGTTTTTCCTGGTTATTTTTTTCTCCTGTCAACAAAGTGAGATTCCTCTTTAATCGATGCCTCACCCTGTTCAACAGCTTTATGTTTTCTCTTCGTTTCATGCATATCCCCTTTTCAAAATTTAACTCAGATACTAGAATCGGCCTTTAGTTTTGTCATGCTATTAATTCAAGGTTTTTGGAGTTCTTTTTACATGTTTTGAAGAAGAAATAGCGAACCCTTAAAAGAAAATACAAGAATTTATTCTTTCAATCTTTATTCCTCATGACTGTCCCAGTTACAAGAAAACCTAATATCGAACCTGGACTATCAGATCAAATGAGCATTGCTTTGAATTTATTTAACACCATCTTATAGACAACAAACAACAGGGTTGAGTTAGAGAGTTCATGGGCAGTAATTGAAAGAGGCATCAACATCCAGGAAAACTGGGAAGCTAGATAGAGACAGTTAAGGAATCAACAATAGCCCTTTTCATATAACCTACCTTTTTATCCTTAGCCCTCTCTGTCTTTTCGGATGCCTCGACGGTGTACTTTAGAGCCTTAAAGTACAAACTCAAGAACAACATATTTTTGGCATCATTGTCGGGGAAGAAGAAATAAAGCTTTTCCCTGGGAAGAATGACATTGACACTTTCTATATTTGATACTGAAAAAATATTGAAAACCTTATAAGGCTACCCTTATCTTTCACTTGGCAAATCCACGATAAATAAACTGGATTTTAACCAAAATAATACCAGAAGAAACCCAGACAACAAACAGACTTCGTGTGTTCCAGATCTAGAAAAAAAAATTAAAATCAAGAAGATATCTTAAACAGACTGTATCATCGACAAATAGGTTCTATCAACCTAAAATTACAGAGTCAAACACTAGATATCTTTTTGAAGGATCGAATACCCCACCATATTACGGGGAATTACCTACCAATAAGATTACAACCTTTGAGCCTGGTTTGGTCTTACCTAATTTTAAAACTGAGATTTTCCCAACTATTTCTTTCACCAACAAAGGTAAAATATATGCATCACTTCCCACTTCGATTGACACTTCTTCACTTCGTGAAGTTCAATTTACTATCTCTCAGAACTCCTACGATCATCCTATTCTTCTTGACACAACTCCTATTGATTCTCCTTTATATTCACCCTGTGAGTCTGAAGAAACTAGTCCACTTTTCCCTAGTTCCCCTTCCTCAAGTTTCCTGTCTCTTGATAACCAATTTCCTGAAACCCTTCCTCATAATTTCCAATAAACAACCTCTAAATCATCAATGGCTGCAGTCGGAGGGGGTGCTGCTGGAGGTGGGGTTGGAGGAGGAGGAGCAGGTGGCCAAGTACCACCCCGTAGAATCTTTGAAAAGGTGGATGCTAGATATGCCCCTTTGGTCCTCCCAGTCCCCCTACATGACTTACTTGAAAACTACATGAAGAATCTTCCGAAATTCATAGGAGACGGTGATTTGACTGTAGCCAAACACATCAATTTATTTGACCAATTTGCTGATATCCTTGGAATCGAACATGAAGATGTCTATTCGAGACTCTTGGTACAAACTTTTGAAGGACAAGTAAGAACCTGGTTTTGAGGCCTAGCAGCAGGATCTATACCATCTTATGAGGAACTTGAAAATACTTTTATTAGATAGTGGGGGGAAAGGAAAGACCATCTCTATTATCTAACTGAATTTGGGGCTCTAAGAAACAAACACTCTGAATCAGTCCTCGAGTTCACTTAGAGGTTCAATAAATTGTATAATAAGATCCCAGCCGAGGTCAAACCCTCCCAAACTGCAATGAAAGTAACCTTCATTGGGGCTTTTGACCTTGATTTCGCCATGTTATTGAGGGAGAGGATATCGTTAGACCTCACCAAGATGCAAGATGATGCCTTAGAGATTGAGTCAAACATGATGGCATCAGGAAATTTGAAAACCAAATTTGAAACTGGAAACAAAGAAACTAGAAGATATAGATATCAAGGGGGATCGTCCGGATCAGTAAGATCTTCAGAAGAAAAAATAGATGACATGGAAAGAATAATTAAAGAGCTCTCAAATAAGATCTCAAGAATGGATCTAGATCAAGCAAAGAATGAGCACTTTCCCAGAAAGGATTTCAAAAGGAATCCTAACCCTCAAAATCCACCAATATAGATTAAGAATGAATATCAAAAAATTCAAGCTCCCTTTAAAAGAGAAAACTTTATAGGAGGAGAAGACGTGGATGATTTTGAGGAATTAGAAGAATACATTAATAATCTTGGCGACCACTGCCTACAAATTTTTTTAACGAGGCAAGATTATGAAAAATCTACAATCACGAAAGATAGATCCCAAAATAACAAATATAGTGGTATTATTGAAGATTCAACCTATCAGGAAATTGCAGACGATATAATGGCTGAAATCCACCAAAAATACAATCTAAGGCCTAGAAACAAGAGCCTCACAACTCCCCCAGTGAAAAAGATTTTTCCGAGGGGTGAAACAGACGAGACAGTTTCAAAAAACACTGAGAAACAAACTATAAAAGATAGAACTGCTGACACAAAGCCTACCAAGACAAAGCCAGTGGAGACATCAGTCGTAAATGCACAGAAAATGGAAGTCCCTGTAATTGAAACTAAAACCTCACTACAAAAGAAAGTTGAAAACAAAGGGTTAGAAACCCAAACCATAGAGGTCGACAAAACAATAGGAAGTTTTAATCTGGAAAATGAAATAAATAAAATCAAAATCCCTATACCTTTTGTCGAACTGGCGAAAAATCCAATTTACAAGAAACAAATCGCCAAATTAATTAGCTTTTTAGAAAATGAAAGCTAGGCCGATGTCATAAATTTAGAAGACGACAAGCCTAACATAGTTTTCGGCTCACATTTCGACGGTGCCAAAGACACCATCGCCCTTTTCTATATCACTCTGACTATACATGATCACTTACTCCATAATTGCATGTTAGATTTTGGAGCCTCTCACAATGTAATGCCTAAAGCCATTATGGAGAGACTTGGTCTTGAAATTACTAGACCTTATGTAGATTTATATTCATTCGACTCAAGAAAGGTTAACTGTATAGGCATGATAAAGGATTTAGTCGTCAATCTTGCACAGATACCCGCAAAATGCGTTCAAATGGATGTGGTCGTCGGTGATATACCCCCAAAGTATGGTATGCTCTTATCTAGGTCTTGGGGCACTAAACTTGGAGGATCCCTCCAACTCGACATGACGTATTCCATGATCTCTGTCTTTGGAGGACAGTTCACGCGTTTGTACAGAGAAATTAGGTTAGCATTCATGGTAAGTGACCCAAATAACCAAAACAACTACCTTGTTTATATTGTTGATCAAGATTTAGGAAATTGTATTTTATCTATCGATGACGATATTGATGTATGTATAGAAGAAAGTTGTACAGAAAATAAAAAAGAAAAAGAGAAAGTAAAACAGGATGTATATAGAACTAGTGTTTGGAAGATGTTTTTTTATGGTGCCTCATCTTATTTTGGGGCCGAAGCTAGGGTTCTTTTTGTGGCACCTGGTGAAGAAATTGTTATCCCTTTCTCTTATATATTACAATGGAGCGTTGAACATACTAACAATGTATGTGAGTATGAAGCCCTATTGTTATGATTGGAAGATGAGAGGAGAATGAAAATTAAAAACTTGGAAGTCTTCAGCAATGCAGAGCTAATCGTGAAACAGGTAAATCGTCAATACCAGGCCAAAAATCCTAGGTTAAGATCTTATTGGAACTTTGTTTGGGATCTGATCGAAAAAAAAATCTCCTCTGTTAATGTTCATTATATTCCTAGAACAAAAAATCAATAGGCAGATGTGTTAGCCAAAGCAGCTTCAACATTCACACCTCCCATTGCTTTCAAATTAAAATAGCATATACTAATGAGACATAGGCCTTCCATACCGAATAACATACAACATTGGCAAGTTTTTGAGGATGATAAACAACTCTGGAAATTTTTAGAGATAGTGGATGACTTTGCCAAAATGCATGCCGACCAAGAAAACTAGAATGACCCTATTTAGATCATGCAGGAAGGCGAAGATCCCCAAAAGTTCCAAGATAAAATCGCTAACCATCAGATGCTTGTTTTAAAAAATAATTAGATACCTAAGGGTCTGATACCCTTAGAAAGGCTATTCAACCTTGATGACATCCCTTTGAAGTCTACCTTATAGCCTCAGCCAGAGGAGGTCGAGGATTGTGATATAGGTACCAAAGAAAATTCTAGGTTGGTGAAATTATCCAAATATATGTCTCCCAAAATCAAAAGTAAGTATGCTGAGTTTCTTAGACAATATAAATACGTTTTCACTTGGTCTTATGACGAATTGAGAACTTATGACACTACTATAATGGAACATAAAATTCCTCTGAAACTAGGTGTAAAACCTTTCAAGAAAAAACTCAGACATATTAACCCTATCCTACTATCAGTAATAGAAAAAGAAGTCAAAAAACTCTTGGACGCTAAAATCATTGTCCCACTAAGACACTCTGAATGGGTAGACAATTTAGTCCCAGTGAGAAAGAAAAACGGTGAGATTAGGCTGTGTGTAGATTTTAGAAACCTAAATCAACCATCACTTAAAGACAATTATCCATTACCTAAAATGGATCATGTTTTAGAAAAAATAGTTGGAGCTAACATAATGTCCATGATTGATGGTTTTTCAAGTTATAATCAAATTGCAATACACCAAGATGACAAAGAAAAAACTGTGTTCACTACCCCTTGGGGTACCTTTATGTATGACAAAATGCCTTTGGTTTAATGAATGCAGGGGAAACTTTCCAACGAGCCATGGATATCGCTTTCATGGGCGAAAGAGATAAGTTCATCGCTATCTATCTTGATGACTTGACCATTTTCTCTAAATATGATGCAGAACATCTAACACACCTCAAACAAACTTTTGAGAAATGTCACAAATTTGGTTTGTCACTTAATCCCAAGAAATCCCATTTCGCAATGTAAGAAGGTAAACTCTTGGGTCATATTGTGTCAAGAGATGGAATCAAAATTGATCCCAAAAGGTTCGAGGCGATAGATACCATAAAGATCCCTAGAAATGTAAAAGAAATTCAGTCTTTTTTAGGAAAAATAAACTTCTTGAGAAGATTCATCCCTAACTTTGCCAAAATTGTTAAATTGATTATATATATGCTTAAAAAGAACAGTGAGGTGAAATGGACAAATGAAGCCAAAACGTCATTTCAATGTATCAAGAAAGTAATAAGCGAAACTCCAGTCCTGGAAATCCCGGATTACACAAAAGAGTTTTTGATTTTCTCTTTTTCCTTTGAACATACAATCGCGGTTGTATTGTTATAGAAAAATGATGAAGGTTTTGAGCGGCCTATTGCATTTTTTATCAAAAGTCTTAGAGACGCTGAGCTGAAATATAACATATTGGAAAAACAAGCTTATGCAATGGTAAAAGCTCTCAAGGCTTTCAGAACCTACGTATTCCACTCAAAGATCATTTCCTATGTGCCTTCAAGTTCTGTTAAAGATATATTGGTGCAACCAGACAGTGACGAAAGAAGAGGCATGTGGCTGGCTAAGATTCAGGAGTTCGACTTGGAAGTCAAACCAACTAAAATTATTAAAGGCCAGGGTTTGGCCAAATTGCTAGCCGAATCAAATATAAAAGAACTTGGGATAAATCAGCTACAATAAAATGAGGGATTTCTATAAATAGATGAGATTGACGCCACTACACCCACAACTGAGATTCAATACAAGTTCTCTACTTCATTCTGATACCGTGATATCGTTTCTTACCTATTGACCCTTCGATGTCCTAGTGATTTAACCCCATCTAAAACCATAAAAACGAAGTTACACGCTATAAAATATTGTATCATAGATGGTAAATTGTATTGGAAAGATCCCTTGGGTTTCCTACTAAGCTTCTTAGTCGAGACCAAGACAAAAAGGGTTGTAGATGAATTCCAAGAGGGAGTGTGCGGCGGGCACCATGCTTGGTGGGAAACGACTTATAAAATCTTAAGAGCTGGGTATTACTGGCCTAGATTATTCACCGATGTGAACACTAAAGTCCGAACTTGTACTCCTTGTTAGTTGTTTATAGGCATATAGAAAGTCCTAGATTTACCTTTAGTTCTGGTTAAAACCGAAGATCCATTTCAATAATGGGGTATTGATTTCATTGGAGAAATTCACCCACAATCCATCACACAACACAAGTGGATTCTAACTGCTACAAACTATTTCACTAAATGGGTGGAAGCCATTACCACAAGAAATGCAACTGACTGAGTAGTAATCAATTTCCTAGAAGAAAATATTTTATCCAGGTTTGGTTGTCCCCAAAATATAGTCACTGATAATGCCCAAGCATTTAAGTCGATGGCCATGGTAAGCTTCTGCCAAAAATACAACATCATATTAGGACACTCAACAATTTACTATCCGCAGGGTAATGGTCTAGCTTAATCGTCTAATAAAAGTCTGATTACTATGATAAAGAAGGTTTTGACTGAAAATAAGAAACATGGCATATCCATTTAAAATATTCTCTATGGGATAACATGATAAGTACCAAAAGATCAATTGGGATTTCCCCTTTTCAGATGGTATATGGCACCGACGTCATTTTACCAATAAATCTGGCTCTACCCGTGATGAAACTTTGGCAAGATTCAAATGAAAAACCCAACAACGTTACCAGGAGGATAAACCAGATGGTTGAATTTCAGAAAAATCGGGCCAAAGTGAATGAAAGGTTACAGAGATATTAGGATAACATGAAGGCCTTATTCAATCGAAAAGCTAAAGATAAATATTTCCTCCCTGGTGATCTGGTCCTGAAATGGGAAGCCAGGAGAGAAGACACTGGTAAACATGGCAAGTTTGATCCAATCTGGTCCAGTCCAAATAAGATTTCGGCTTCTAAGGGAAAAAATGTTTTTTTATTAGAAAATCTCGATGGAAACATTCTCAACACCCCTGTAAATGGGCGACACCTCAAACACTTCATGCGGTAATGTGTTTCTGAACTCTCATTGTACATACCAGTTTGTTTTTATGCTTATTGTATAGTTTCATTTCCTTCGATAAGTTTTTCCATTAAAATTAATAATAATAATAATAATAACAATTATAATTTTTCATGAGATTTCCTAACAATTAGCATGCTGACATTTTTTGTAGAAAAGTTTCTGACCAACCAAGAGACTAGAGATGCTAAAAAGGCGACATGCACATATAAGTGTATTAATTGTCTTCCGATGAGAAAGGTAAGAGATTAGTAGCCTTTTGGCCAGAAAACTAGGAGTTACCAAGGTATGAGATTCTGCTCTAAAAATTCAAGCTAAATTACCCTAAGAGATACAAATAAATAAATCATTACTTCAATTGATGCTAATGTTATCACTGAAATTCAAAAAAAAAAAAAAAAAACTAACTAAGAAAATCTTTAAGAACGGTCATGTGTGCAGTAGTCTTTCTTAAGCCCTTTACTTTCCCCTTAAGCACGGCAGATCCCGCTTCTTGCCTGACCCTGAATGTTTATCATGAGTTCTTTGAGAAAAGAAAGGTCTCACTTTGGTTCTGAAAATTCTCAAACAAACCTTCAAAAATGAGAATAGGTTGAGTTTATAGTTCTTTAACTTTAGCTGAACCATAAGTATGTCTAGGTTAATCCTAACCTTATTAGCCTTCCTGATAGGAATAAATTGATTGATTTTTCTCAAGGAAATGCAAAAATGAAGTCAAGAAGTTTCCCTCAAGAATTTCCCTGAAGTAAACGATGTTTGAAGGCAAGAGAGAAGATTGGCCCAGAGCTATTTAAGTGAGTTGATAGGCCTCTGTTTCTTAAAAAAAATCAAGCGGATATCTTCCCAATGTATTTTACATACTGATTGATTGCCCCCACTTCATATTAAAAGAAAATATATGTAGACAGATAGTGAAAGGAAATTCAATATTGATTTCCCCCATCTAGTCTAAAGAGATGAAGAAAGGAAATTCATTATATTGATTGCCCTCATCTCAGCATTTAATTGCTAGAAAACAATGAAGTTGTGAAAGGAAATTCAATATGGGAAGACTGATAACTTCACCGGGGTACTGAACAGGATCGCTAGCAATGAAGCAATATCTTTATATCTGATAAGGCTGTTATACATGAGTTGCAAGACACTTTGGTAAATTTTCTTCTTTCAGCTGGATTCACATTATAGGTTTCTAGGATCCCCTAATTTGACACCTTTAAATTTACTTTACCTTGATGCAAACGGAATCAGGTGAAACCTGGTAGAATGGTTAATTTGGTTTTGATTATCTTATATAGATCTGAGGTCAGTTTCAGAAAAGGAAATCTATTGAGAACCTAACTCGATAAAATTGGATGTTTTATTTTTGAAGAATTTTCAAAATCAAATGCAGAGATTCTAAAGTCTTGTCTTGATTTCCCTCCTAGTCTGTTTCACAAAGTTGAATAATTGACCCCATTTCCCAATGAAGGCACTACGTCTACATGTTATTCTCGTCCCACAAGGAAACAAGATCCCTAGATGGAGCCTAATGTTGATACAAAGTTTAATTTTGTATCCCTTTAAACCTGAAGCTTTTCTTTTTCGTAGTCATGGAACTGCACTTAGTCCAAAAAAAGAGTCAAAAGTCTTTCGATTTTTCGGGTTTCGGGATTCGGTCTTTCACAAAGCATGTTTTCCTAACTAACAACTCCAGAGTCCCAGTGTCAAAATCCTGAAAAGGATTTATAGTAAAGTAATAATAATAAAAAAAGAAAAAGTAGGTGCTATAAGTCTCGACGCACGTTTCACAAAGTATCCTTTAATCGTGATTAATTAAACTCTTAAACATGATCAACAATTCATTAATATTTCGCGATTTGGGTTTTCTTGTATCAAAGTGTTGTCAAAGCATCATCCCTTGAACTCCCGGTCCCCGATTTTCCGAAAATAAGAAGTTAATTACTAATCTTAATTGATTAAAGTGTTAATACAAGTAATCAGCATGTAAACTAATCCCATCATGATTTCGCGATTTAGGTCTTGCTTATGACATACCTCATGGGTACAAGATCCCTGAAATTATGAAATGTGAAATCGTGATTTTTTTTAACAAAGTTTAAAACGAATTTCAGTTAGTTTAAAATAGGATTAATAAATATTAAAATGACTTTTCGCATTTCGCATTTCGAGATTTGGTGAAAGCAATCCTTTAGAAACTCCAGTTTGAAATCATTGATATATGGTAATATCTGTAATGGACGAATAGATATATTTTTAACTTAACTGTGTATCTCTGGGCATATCTCCCTCACTAAAACATTAAATTTTTACCGCATGTCTTAGTACATCCTTCGTAAGACGAGTTAAAGGTTAATAAAGGTTTGGTTTCTTTGAATTTTCAATCTTATTGTTTAGAATCAGAAGTGAATTGCATTCAACAAACTTACGCATTTCTCTCTACAACATAAATTAATTCTAAACACGAACATTATGGAACCTAGAAAGGCACCCAAGAAAAGTGAAGAAGCCGCTGAAATTTCAAGCCCAGAATGAGATGTCGTGTCTTATACTACACCGCATGCCATTGATTCCATCAAATCATGGAGGCAAATTTTTGAAACCTTGGACTACGAAATCAAGAATTTTCCCGATGATTCTGAAAACAAACTCCGGGACATAGCAGATTCTGAACTTCACAAAGTATCCACGCACCCACGACTCATGACATACAATGACATGATTAGTTGGGATTTAGAGAGGACAGACGTGCAAACTAGAAGCATTCAGGACAACCAAGGGGTCGTCATCGGCTCTTTCAAACTGGAACATATACAAGTAATGTATAAATTGTCTCCCAATTCTAAGTACATTTACAATAAAGAGTTTGTAAGTGAATTTCAAAGGAAAGAATGCATAGAGGTTGACCAAACATATCCCGGCATAATCAAAGACTGGTGGAGACACCCAACAAAATTCAGGGACGATACCCATAACGTTTATGCCACAGCCTCATTGAACGAGTACATGGTCTATGTGGCGATGATGTTATGTAGACTTTTTGGGAAGAAAATCCCTACCCATTTCCCTGCAAAATGGGTGCCCCTTTTACATGAAGCAGTCGAAGGCTATAGCTTCAATTGGAACAAAATAATATCAGATAACCCAGCTAAGGAAGTTATGGAGTATCAAACCATGAGATCCAGTGGCAGACCAATAGATTTTTACATGTCATCATACAGCATGGACGTTATATGTTTCATAACTCCTTTCCCTTTGATGAATTGGAGTTGGAACCCAACTTGCATTGAACCTATTCATGAATATCATTATAAGTTGTGGGAAAATAATGCTAAAGATTCTTTTTATGAAATTGGTCATTTCGGGGTCATACACGTGCATGAGATGATGTATGGCTATGAACCCCCCCCATTTTTCAGAGTCGGTCATAGGAAACCTCAAGGAGGTTGATGATTGGTTTATTGAGGAGAATTTCTCCTATATCAGGGTTTTCAGATGTTCTATCCCTCCTCATGCACTTCCAAAATTCCTCCCTAACAGACTGGTATGCGGGGAGGTAGCTCATCAGAGAATAATAGGCGGTATTGGGAAAGAGCTGAAGATAGCTCAAAAGAAATTTTGGCCAGTCTTTCCCGTATAGATCGGAAGGTTTTCGCTACTCAATCTGGGTCATTACAAAGTTGAAGTTGTAGCTCTTGAGGAGGTCAAGTTGGTGAATCTCGAACACATGAAACATGACCCTTATCAAACAGTGGGGATCCACATGGCCCACAGTGGCATGAAATAGTTTGAACATGAGGAATCCCCTCGCGATGACATTTTCAAAGGGGTCAAAACCTACGAAGAGGTGTTAGGAAGGGTACATACATTACCATTTGACTTGCAAGCCAGTTTTCTAACCTTCCAGAGACATAGATGAAGCGGTTTTCCCAAGGTATTACAGGGAGAAGAAACAACATCCCCTCCAGAATAAGAAAACATTCCCCCATGCTTCAGACAGAAAGCACAGAATAAAACAGACACCAAGGAAAACCCACAGGAGGTCAAAGGATCTTCAAAAAACAAAGAATTCCCAGAGACAGAGAATCTAGGAGCACAAGCCGAAAAAAGGTCTGAGACACCTCCCGAGTCCAGTCAATCTACCCTCCCTTCGTCATCTACTATTCATATTTATACTCCCAAGACAACAGGGGAAACAAAATCCATAGATTTGGGTAATCCCATCACTTCCTTGACCCCTTTACAATCTACTTTTGGGTTCCCTTAGGTAGAAGTCATATGTGCTAGTGACCTCGACCCTATCTCCAGAGAAGAAATTCCTCCCTCTGATTAGTTCTTCAGTAAAAAGAGGAAGGTTGTATTAAAATAGGAGATGTATATGAGAGAAGGTGGTATGGTAAAGAAACACAGGGTGTTGGTGGATGGGAAAAACATGGAAGAGGGAGATTTTGCTACAGAGGTGGCAGGCTCCATGGGAGCACTGGCAACAACAAATCTATTCACTGTTAGCAATATGAGAGAAAGGTTGGGACAAACTAACCACAGGATAACCCAGTTGCAAGATCAACTAAAAGATACCAAGAAAAATATCAAAGAAGAAATAAATAAAGGTCTAGAGCAGGCCAGAGCTACTGACAAGCAAGAAATTCAATCGCTTAAGTCAAGTCTAGACGAGATGAACGAGAAGATGGAAACTAGCCAAATATAGGTTATTCGGCAAGAAGAATTGGTAAGACAAGTACAGGCTAAATTGAATTCAATAAAAGGCTAGGTTATAGACCTAAAAAAATTTCAGGACCAATCACTGGAAGTAGATGCGAAGGTAGAAGCTGAGCAATAGAAGGTAATCTCCCAAAAGGAAGTTGTATGTTCTGAAAATGAAAAAGTATCGAAAATTATAAAGCTTTCTGTCACAGAGCAGATTAGAGGCGATATCATGCTCAAGGTATGGGAAAACAACATAGCAGAATATAAGAAAATAGTTAAAGAAATCAAAGATGATTGTGAAAGAATCTTTGATTTATTGGACAAGGAATCATTAGGTATTGGAGGAGACAATTGCACTGGGCAATTAGGAAAGATAAACATTGTAAGACACCAGTTGAATTTCAAAGAGGGTTTGAACAAATTTCAAATGGAAATTTCACAGTTAAAGGAAATTGATGTTACCCTAATAGATAGGTGGCTAGTGAAACTAAACTTAAAATTGCAATCAATTAAGTTTACTAGTAAGGGGATTGAAGATCAGCTTCCAGAAACTCAAAAAAAATTCTATTTATTTGAAGCAAAGGATCTTCCAGAGCCTCCCATAAATTTCATACATCTTCTTGAAAAATGTATTGAATGTATCAGGTCAAAAGAAGTAGATACTTCAGTAAAACAATGAAGTATCATTTTGAAAACTTATATTATCGAGATTATAGGAAAATAAATGATAATCATGCAAACGGTTGGGGTTTGCAATTCTTATAACTATTTGCCCCTAGGAGTTAGCAGATCACCAACCAATAATCATCAGGGATCTGGTATAAATATAATTTCAGGATACTAATCTGGGGATTTTTCTGGGTGCATTGTAAAGAAGAATTTGAAGATATTTTTTTAATTAATACAAATACAGATTGAAAAATCTAGATCTGGTCAAGTTTGAGTTATGTGTTTCTCTGTTGTTTCATATTTTTCATATATCTCTTTGATGAATTCTTAACTGCAATTTAGTACAACTTCTACTGTGGTAACTAATTATTCTTGCAATTTAGTCGTTTGTAACCTTTCCTCTATATTAGCTATCAGCAGATACAAGACCTGCAAATGTTTTAGATTTCAATATCATATGCTTCATTAAGAGTTTTTCCTGGTTATTTTCTTCTCCTGTCAACAAAGTGAGATTCCTCTTTAATCAATGCCTCACGTTGTTCGACAGCTTTATGTTTTCTCTTTGTTTCATGCATATCCCCTTTTCAAAATTTTACTCAGATACCAGAAACGGCCTTTAGTTTCGTCATGCTATTAATTCAATGTTTTTGGAGTTCTTTTTACATGTTTTGAAGCAGAAATAATGAACCCTTAAAAGAAAATACAAGAATTTATTTTTTCAATCTTTATTCCTCATGACTGTCCCAGTTACAAGGCAACCTAATATCGAACCTGGACTATCATATCAAATGAGCATTGCTTTGAATTTATTTAACACCATCTTACAGACAACAAACACCTGGGTTGAGTTAGAGCGTTCATGGGCAGTAATTGAAAGAGACTTCAACATCCAAGAAAACTGGGAAACTAGACAGAGACAGTTAAGGAATCAACAATAGCCCTTTTCATATAACCTACCTTTTTATCCTTAGCCCTCTCTATCTTTTTGGATGCCTTGACAGTGTATTTTAGAGCCTTAAAGTACAAACTCATGAACAACAAGCCCTATGGTGGTTTAGGATAAGAAGACAGGAGAAATCAGAATCTGTGTAGATTTAAGGAATCTGAACAATGCATGCTTACATGATCCATTCCTTACACCATTTACCGATGAAGTGTTAGATAATGTGGGAGGATAGGAATTTTACTCCTTCATAGATGGATTCTCAAGTTATCATCAGATCAGGATTGCTAAGGAATATCACCATAAGACCACATTTACAACAGAATGGGGTTCCTTCCAGTACATAGTGAGGCCTTTCGGATTGAAGAATGCACCACCCATCTTTTCTAGGGTGGTGGTCGAAGAATTCAAGGAGTTTTTACATAAATTTTTGGAAGCATATTTTGACGATTAGACTGTTTTTAGATTATTGCAAAATCATATTGAATTCTTAAGAATAATGTTGGATAAGTGTAGTCAATGTCATATTTCCCTAAACCTGAAGAAGTGTATCTTCATTTCACCCTTTGGAGTGTTGCTAGGCCATATTGTGTGTAAGCAGGGGTTGTTGGTAGATCCTTCCAAGATCGTCATCATTGTTGACCTACCTCCCCCTACTTTAGTTAGACAACTGCACACTACGCTGGGACATACAGGATACTACAAAAAGTTCATCAAGGGCTATGCACATATAACAACACCCATGGAAAAGATTTTAAATAAATATTGTCAATTTTATTGGTTAGAGGAATGTCAGCAGAGCTTCAACACACTGAAATAGAAAATGGTCACTGCACCCATTTTGGTTTTCCCATATTGGAGTAAGGAATTTCATGTGCATGTTGATGATTCATCTATTGCATTACAAGAAGTGTTAGCACAACTGGGAGAAATATATATCGACCACCCCTTAGCCTTTGCAAGCAGGAATCTCTCTATAGCTGAGATAAATTACACTACCACCGAGAGAGAAGGTTTAGCCATGGTGTATGCGCTGCATAATTTTCGACACTACTTGTTGGGAGGAAATTTTAAGATGTTCATTGATCACTCTGTGTTGAATTACCTATTCAACAAGCCAGTGTTGGGGGGAAGAATATGCAGATGGCTATTGTTATTCTAGGAATATGATTTTGAGATTGTGGTCAAGCCAGGGAGAATGAACAAGGGACCTGACCACTTGTCTAGGTTAGAACATGGAGAGGAACCTACTAGTTTGGAGGATACACTACCAAAAGAACAGTTTTTAGCCATCATAAAGGTTGATGATCACTTCATCAAGATAGTCCATTTCCTATCAACATGAATGGCACCCTGCGAATATATAGTCATTCAGAAGAAACAATTGGTAGTTCGTGTTGCAAATTTTTCACTTATAGTTGGACAAATTTATAATATGGGACCTTATGAGATCCTGAGAAGATGTGTTATGGATGCAGAAATACCACTAATTTTGGCAGAAGCACATGAGGGCATCGCAGGAGGACATTATGTAGGAAAAGAAACAACGCAGAAGGTTCTTAGAGCTAGCCTCTGGTGGCCCACTTTACACAAAGATGCTAAGAACTACTACATAGCCTACGATGTATGCCAAAGAGTTGGGAAACCTTCCAGAAGAGATGAGATGCCTTTATCACCTCATCTAACTTTACAGGCATTCAAGAAATGGGCCATTGATTTCGTGGGACCTATCAAACCATCAGGAAAGCGCATAGGAGCTCGATACATTATCACTGTGACTGAGTATTTGACCAGATGGGTAGAAGCAAGAGAATTTAAGGACTGTAGTGCAACTACAGCTGCGTGGTTCATATTTTATGATATCATAACTTGATTTGGATGCCCAAAGATCCTTATGAGCGATCAAGGTACACATTTTATCAATAAGACTATTGAATCCTTGACTAAGGAATTTGAATTTCATCATCAGAAGAGCACTCCATACCATACACAAGAGAATGGTACAGTCAAAGCTTTAAATAAGATCTTGGAGACAACGCTGACGAAGATTTGCAGTGTAAATAGGGATGATTGGGATTTGAGAGTACCAGCAGTGTTATGGGCATACGTAACTACTTGCAAGAAGTTGACAATGCAGACTCCCTTTAAGTTGGTTTATGGTCTAGAAGTAGTGGTACCTATGAAATATTTGGTTCCTATCTTGATAATTGCAGCATTCACAGATATGGATGACACTGGTGTTGTTCAAAACAGGCTCATGAAGTTTTTCGAACTGGAAGAAGATAGGTTTATTTTAGGATTCCATCAGCAAGTACAAAAGGAACGAGAGAAGGCATACCATGACAAGCATATCAAGAAGAAAGAATTTAGACAAGGATATCTGGTATTGGTATATGACAACAAGTTCATGAAGCATCCAAGGAAGTTCAGGACACATCGGCTTGGGCCATATGAGGGTGCCTATGTCACAGAATGAGGAGTTGTGCAGTTGAATACTTTGAATGGAGAATGGAAGAAAGGTTTAGTGAATGGGAGCCGGTTGAAATTGTACTATGACAACCAGCTACCTTGCATCTCTCAGCAAAAGGATAAGAATAAGGGTCTATGTACCAGGTGCAGTTGAAACTAGGTACCAGACACAGAAAAGACAGTCTGCACAAGGAAGGGAGGGACAAAGAAAAGAGCACAAGCTACTCCGCTTAGTCAGAAGTTGAAGTGAAACAGAAGGTTCATACCTACAGTGCCTCAGGACGAGTCACATGTGAGTGTTTGGGGCTTGTTGGCCCTTGGTTATGGAAGAAAGGTGAAGTATGAACTATGTGGAAGGCATAGTGACTGATATTGGGTCGAAGTGGTCAAAGAAGCAGAAGAGAAGGAGCGAATTAATGGAAAACGAGTCGTTGAATGAGAATATTGAGGAGGACAGATCGGCAAGGAAGATGGATCATGGACAACTCAACAAGTGGAAAAAGCCACCAATGGATTCTTTGGAGCACCTCGGAGGAAAGAAGGAAAGATAGGTTGGCGAAGCCCTGAAAACGTGGGTCAAGTTGACCTAGGGTTTTAGACACCTAAGGTTTTTGGATCTAGGGTTTTGACACCTAGACATTTGTCAAGAAATGTATAAATAAAGGTCTAAAGGACCTGGGAGGGTTTGTTCAAAGAGGATTGTATTGTTGATGTTGAGTGATTATTGTTGTGCGTAAGGAGAGTATTGTTTTGTGAGAATACTGTTGTATTGTAAGATATTTAGCCTAGTGCGAAGATCAACCCTGCAGCTGGGTGTGCAGAGAGGGGAGAGGAGTAGATAAAGAGAGGAAGATTTGCAAGCTAACTGCGTAGATAGAACTGTATGTTTTTATATAATATATCAAGAAACATAGTTCTATGGACGTGGCCCTAGGGAGAGGGTGAACCACGTATATCTTGTTGTTATGTGTGATTGATGTTGTGTTCTTTGCCATATGTTTTTCTGTTATTGCATTATTGTGCTAGATTTGAGATATAGCTATGCGAAGTAGACTTAAGTTGGTAAAAGAATAACTATATCTCTATGTTTTGTTGTTGTGGATCCACTTTGCATTTCCTCTGGTTGTAGACACATGTGTCCTTCAACCCCCTATTGCTACTTCAGGTGAGACTACATCTGCTCCGCAGGGATTGTCGAAAGGGCTAGTAGTTAGGGCTTGTTGGTGTGTTGTTATAGTTGAACCCTGGGTCTGCCCCTGTGCCAATAGTAGTAGTCACCACCACTGAGGACTGCACCTTCAAAACCTAATCCTACATATGTGACCGATAAAATTCCTAGAATGGATGCCAATGGAGTACATTCTTCTATCGGGGTGTCGAACAGGTTAGTGTCAGGGCCTTTTGTCAAAATTGCATTCTCATGTGTTGGTCTATTCTCTTGATATATGGAAGCATTAATCCTTCCTTCGTCTTCCTTATTCTTCCTCGCTTCTTCATGTGCAATCAATGTTTCTTTCTCTACACTTACTACTTTTTCATTATCTAGTTCTACACTCATTGATTTATCCCCATTATTTCTTTCTAGGGAAAGATCCTTACTTCGGATTTTTCCAATTTAGCTTGTTTTTCTTCGTCCTCTTTCCTATTTCTATGTTGGTACCTTTCCTTGGCCTCATCAACTTTTCTTTCCAATTCTTCTTCTTTTTCTTTTATTTTTCTATTCTTTGGTTTCTAGTCTTTCTTTATCTTTTAGAATAAGGGATTTAAACTATTTTATCCTCAAGTTTATATCATGATATTCTTCTTTCCTCAATTGTTCTCAATATTTTTCAATGGTGATTCTTTCTACTGCCTCTTTGAAACATCAGGTTCCTTGGAAAATAGCCTCTACAAACTTAGATTCATGCACGATCTATGGTGCCAATTTAACAACTCTCATGTGATCATATACTACATTTTGGGGGTCATGATATTTTGGGTCCCCAACATGGACACATAATTCTTTTAGGATTTAAGTCTCCTTTTCGGCTTGTTTCTTATTCTGCATAGAAAACATGCCTATGTGAAGAGGAAAAATGAGCCAATACCATTTGTTTTTCTCTGATAAATAAGTAGTAGCTCCCTTTTCTATTGTCTAATAGCCTATATCTCTCGTCGATATTTTATTAGGCACATATTTGTGTAATATATGTGGTGGTCATGTGGCCCCAAATACCCTACCATAGTATAATACTTCTTCATGTACCAGTCCCCGATTCTTTTTAGGGCTTTGATAACTCCTGGGGAAATCCTATGTGGGTAAGAACCAAAGATTGCTTTCTGCAAGGGAGCAAGAAAATGGTCACAAATATAATAAAAATGATCTTTGAAATTATCCTCTCATAGTTGATAACAATACACATGAATAGGTCTTTGATCTGGGGTCCAAGCCCAATTAAAGGAAGGAAAATAGTTGGCCACACAAATCACATCTATAAGATAGGATGACATGTAAAAACTAGGATTCTTCATACCTTTAGGATCTAAAACTTGATTTGAAATCCTGAACGATATGATTCCAACCCAACTGGAATCTTTGTTGATTTTAGCGACTGTATAGGCCATAGGAAACCATTCCATCCTAAAATGGGTGTCAATTTCTTCACCATAGAGTCTACAAATCATAGAATTTAGAATTGTATAATGGTGTTTTAAATACCGTGTTGGGACATTTCTTTCTCCCTTTTTTGCTGGCCATTTCTCATCGATGAACTAATCTTCCATCAGGGTTTCAAAATTATCGCGATCAATCCCGAACTTGCCCAGGAATGGCTCGTTTAACGTAACAATGGGTTATGAGGTCTTATATAGAACCTTGATGTCATTTGTCTTGAGTGAGGAAATTGGCAGGCCCCAAGTGTTGACTATCAATATTGTATATTTCTGTAAATGTGCAAAACACCACCTCCCAACATCATTGTAAGGAAATATTTGTGGGCAAGCAATTATTGTGTGGATGCCTCTTTTGAGGATATTTATGTATTTTTCACTCTCTAGATCATCAGGAAAGAATTTTTCATTTTGGAGCATGTCAAAAATCTCATAATATTTGATGCAATGTTCCAATCCATCAAGGTTGTTTATATTGGAGATATTGAAAGAGTCTAGAACTATAGCAGGAATAGGTGTGATGGGTATTTGGAGTTTCCCTTTTCTAGTTATCATCTGAGACATTTTTCCTCCTGCATAAACCATACAATTAAAACAAATAAGAGCATTATGATAGTAATACATATAAAAGTTGGTAAATGATTTACGAAACACTCCCCTGTAGACCAGAGATAATAATTGACAAAGAAATTGAACAAAATTTTGCAACAGTAGGGTTTACTCTTATTGGTGGTAATACAGACAAGTAGGTTAAATTAAGTCTCCACAATGTTTTTATGCTTCCTAAATTCCCTCCAAATCCCTGTGCAATTAATGAAGAAATGCATTGCAAATATGACTTTGTCAGAATCGTACATGGTTCCATAAATATTTTTGTAGACAGTCCAGGGATCATGACCGTTAATCGTATCATTGGGGGAGTGGAACTAATGGGGGGAAGACATCGTCGATAATCCATCGTCCTCAGAATTTTGTAAGGAGGAATCCTATTTGATAAATATTGTAGAGCCATCTTTCGACGATGATACCTTTAATTTTTTCATTATCCTCTAGGAAAGTGCTAAAGGTTGAAATAATATTACAAACTTACTAATTCAGTCACTTAAATAAATCCTCTGCAATATCATTATGGCACTACATCAAAATAGCCATGTGGGTCAGGTCAGGGGGCAGTGTAGTTTTAACATCTAGGATGTAGTCGACGATCGCTAGAAATATTTCAACCATAGGATGAGATTAAGGTTCAGTCATCGATGATATGTTTAAGTAGTATCATCATCAGAATTTTGCAAAGGTCGGAATAGAGGCACAACCCTGAAGTATTTACCGACGATGAAAATGTTTAACTGAAAATAATGAGCGAGTGGGAGCTCACCAGATGTGGCGATAAGGTGATATCATGAAGTGATGGGGAAATGTTTCCCAAGTAAAAACTCATGTTAATGTGGGTTTAGGAACCAATCATGTCATTCCCTTTTGGACGATGACATGGCTTTATACATAGGGATGCTTTGTTATTGGGTTCAAGGGAAAATTACAAAACGTCATCTTTGACCAATTTTCCCCAAGGACAACATTATAAAGGAGTCATCATCATGATTTTAGTCTCGAGATTGTTGGGGGATGGAAAGAAAAGAGATGATGAAAATACAAGGACCAAGGTCATATGAATCGAAGAAAAAAAAGGGGAAAAATCTTTGTAGTTGTTAATGGATCACTTTTGAAAAGGTTTTGGAGCTTGCAGAGGAATGTATGAATAGTCTGAAAAGATAAAATTGAAGGTTGATGAAGAGATTCTTCTCTTTGGCTTCGGTGGCCATAGGAAAACATTAATCTTGTAAGTGAATAAATAATCTGGTAGGTAAAGGGTAGTTCCTTGCCAAAATTTTGGTATATGGGTCCCAACCAAAACTAGTATTTTTTGTGGGGTTGTTGTGTTTTCACAATAGACTGATCAATTACATTTTCCTTTCTCTTCCCATTCCCATTACATTTGGATTTTTTGGAGCATGAATGAATCATTACATAATATTTCTTCCTACTATGGTGCTCCTTGGTAAGGTGAGAAGCTCTAAATATTTGTGGGTGAAGGTATTTCCCCTTGAAAATTTGGTCCAGATGATGGTCAACTATAGATGAACTTGTTAATTCACTGTGGACCTACAACAAGGTTTTAGGGGAACTAGTTTCCTAAGAAGAATATCAAATCCTTATCTCTAGCCTTACCCTTTTGGAAACATGAATATATGTTTAACTTTGAATGCTCATCTCTTTCCTGCAACAAGTTTCTAGCTTGGTTGTTCATTTTGATCTAGATGGAAATTAGCTCAAACTATGTATTACTTCCATCTCTCAATTTTCATTCTTCTTTATTTAGTGATAGGTACTCTACTTCTTGTAAAAACAAATGAAGTTACTCATTGTTCTGACTCTTTTGAATCTTAACAGTTCCTCTAGGAGGAAACATCCCGATGAAGGAATGAATTATCCCTATGGTCGCTACTAATATAGCTTGCTCTCTACCCATCTCTTTTCTTAATAATGATATTTTCCTTATTCACTTCTTCCTCTTATAACTTCTCGGTCAATTTATATTTAGGTATGATGATGAGGAAAGCGTAGTTTTAACGTTGTCTTGTTGGGATATTCTCACTTAGAACATATGTGGTCATCATTAATCACCTGAGATCCATATGATCTCACATGAGCTATTGATCTTTCTACTCTACTCTATTGTCTATCCTAATTCATCTAATACTCGCAACATGTATGCTTCATGTGAGAAGGGATATGGATGTCATTTGTTTAAATATCAAGCATGTCAATATGTGTATTCCTTCCTGACCACTTGTTTGAATAGTATTTTAGTACTTGAAAATCCAAAATAGTTATTAGTCATCCTACACCAATATTCAATTTTGACCTAAATCAGTCCTTCTCTTATCTGAAATTCCCTATAATTTACTGTACTTATTCTATTATGCAAGGATCTTGTATGCATGAGAAGCCAAGTTGGGTGATATATATATGGGATTAGTCTCATCATCTATCATCTATGTGCAAGTTGGATACATGTGTATATATGAGTAGCTTTGCGGGAATGGGAGATGATAGAAGGTTTATAGATCAGACGATTATGAATTATGCATAGGGAGTTCATTCAACAGGTTCATGGGCCACGGGGTTGCAACATTGCATTATTCTCTTGGTATCAATGTTTCTATTCCAGATAATCCTGCGAGTGATTTCCCATGAATATTCTCCTGAATGGATTGGGAATGTAGTGTGCAGGTTCGTGGAGTGTACCTTGAAAAATTAGTCTCTCCATGTTTTGCTTGTAGTGCGATCTTTGAGAATATCCGTAGTGTCTTAGGATAATTGGTTCATGGCACAAACATGAAATAGGTTTCGGGGTGCATCTACCTTTGTAATAAACAAGTTTTCACCTTTTAGTACCATGAGGAGTGGTCTTCGCGATGGTGGAACCCATTGGAGAAGTTATGTGGTGTGTGGGCTTGCAGGTATTTGGAATTTTACGACCTAGGATTATTTGGGTTTTTTGCAGGGGTGCATGTGAGTATGCTATCAAGGTGGTGTTTGTAGCTATGCGGCCTTGTAATGATATATATGTGTGGATAGTATGGATATTTATAAAATGAATGCATTCCCACAAACATGAGACAATAGAAAGAACTTGAAACATTATCCCTATTAATGGTCTTTATGATTCCATGGGAGAAATTGGTTCATGTTGCTTTGAAACTCCTCTACAAGCACTATTTTTTTACTTCCGTCTGTTGGATTTTCTCTTTTGCATCTTATTAGGGGTGTCTTCTTCCTTCATGCATTATATTTCTCAGAAAAAAGGGGGTCTTCTTATTTTGACACAGTCAAAGGAAAACATGAGCACATTGTTATAAAAATAAAAATATTTCTCATCTATGTTTAATTCAACTAATTTTACTGAAACTTGCTCATCAAAATGGGTTCTAATTAGTTTGTCATGTGACAATCCCTTTTACCTATTTAAATTAATTAGAGACACAAGAGAATGTAACCCTAACCCTTTTTAGAGTTGACCATGTTAAATTAAGTGAGGCTTTAGTTTTGTTATGCATATAGGGGGTGATAAAAAACCTTGTTAAATATCTGACTTATCCTACATGTTTAGGGAGCATGGATTGGTAGGAGAGATTCCTAAATAAATTTGTTGGGGTTCATGCTCAACTACATACTCATTTTTCATTTCCTACTATTTAGGAGGATTGATATCTATAACATCTCTATTTATAATAGGTCTATTGTTTAGCCAATGGATACCTATATGTAATACCAATTTCAAATATCATGGGTTTCCAAAACCATGGGCTCATAAACCACCATTAGTAAAATTCCTATTTTCTAGGAGGAAGAACGCTTCATTCCTTGATTTTAGGAGATAATTCATATTTCATGGATAGAGAGTGCACTTGAGTGATTATGTTATTCTCCTATATAAGCGCACACTTCTCCTTAAGTATCTAGTTCTATTATTGGTTATGGAGTCTAGTTATACATGCATGAGTTGTATGCATGAGTTATCACTTGTGCATGGATAACTCCATTTATGACTAGCTAACTTCATTTATGGCTAGTTAAGTGATACTAAGAGGGAGTTTATTTTTATTTTTACTTGATCTTGTACATGGAAACCAAAACCTAGTGTGCATTACTTCTCTTGTGAAGAGTTCTATATATTGTAATCATGATGAAGGATTAATACAAAGTGATTTGAGTTATTTTCTTAGTCTCTTATGTGTGAATATTGATTATATTTTTCTCTCTCCTCTCTTTCTTTTGCTATTAAATAGTGTAGTATTTCCTACTCACAATTAGATCTTGGAGTGTGGTTTAATCCTACATGGTATCAGAGCTATTATTGTAAGGGATTATTCAATTTTATTGCAAGTTTATAGATCAGATTGGATATCCAATGGAGAACTATGGATCAACCATCTTCTTTGGTGATCTTGAAACCCTTCAACTACTTTGAGTGGAAGCCCAAGATAGAGATTCTACTTTGTAGCAACGGTTTGTGTAGGGTCACCATGGGGACTAAGTTCGAGCCTAATTAAACCATAGAGAAAACAAAATAATTCAATAGAATGGATGAATCCAATGGGATATTGTTCTTGAGCACCTATTTGGATATCCTCTTCCATGTTGATACTTGCAAGAATCCCAATGATGTTTGCAAAAAATTGAAGGATTTTATAGGAAAACAAGACAACCTAAGAAGTCATCATTTGGATAATGATCTACATGCATTGAATCCAAGTGATTTCAAGAACCTGCAGGATTACTTCTATAAGTATAAACTTTTCTTTCACATGTTAAGGCTTGTGGAATTGATAATAAATATGAATGGTTAATATTTTCAATTCTAACCAAGCTAGGACCAAAGTATTATATTCACACTTTTTCTTTTCATATTACCAGGTTAGGTATGGGGTCTACATGGAATATTCCATCATTGGATGAGTTCATAGAGTCACTTATCCATGATCAGAAAAAGCTCATCTAGATAGGGGAACTCAAGAGTTCAAAGCCCCATGTGCTTACAGCTCAAGGAACTTCAAATGAGAATAAGCAGGAGAACAAGGGTAAGGACCAAGAGAACAAGAAGGAAGGTAAACAAAATTACACAGATGAGAGTTTGATTTCAAGGGAATTAAAGAGAAATATGGAGAATACCAAGTGATCCTACTACAACAAGGGGCTCCATCTTGAGAGTTATTTCATGGAAAATACTAGATATCTCATGGCATAATCACTTGATAAACATCACCTTGAGGATTGTGTTCTAGATAATGCAAGGAAGAAGCCACCCGACAAGCCATCATCAGAAATACGTAATGGTCATGCATTAATTTCTATTTCATATTCTTCTAATTCTTGGGTGCTTGATTCAGGGGCTACCCATCACATGGTATCATTAGATAGACTTTTCTCATACTTGGAGACTTGTTCCAGACCATCGATATTCATCGGAGAAGATTCTCCTACCAAGGTGTATTATAGGGGTATATTTGATCTAGACCATCAATTCTTTCAAGATGTACTTCATGTTATGAATATTTCAGTGAATCTCCTGTCCATCTATCAAATCACTCATTCGGGTTCATGGAACAAGGTGAGTTCACTATAGACTCAATTATTATTTATGACTCGTCAGATGGTTCAAAAATTGTTGTTGGTGATATTAATCACCATTCCAATTTGTACACCTTATATCACTTTACTCATAAATATGTTTACATATATCTTCTAAAAATGGTAAAGAAGATTCCATATTTTTAGATACTACTTCAGATACATTATTCATTCAAAGGAGTGTTAAGATTGAAGAGGCTTCTTCACAGATACTTCTGAAGAAGTCCACACCTCCATCTCCATCGCCACTAGTTGCAGAAATTTATGAGACTTATTTCGATCAGATATATGAATATGATATATCTGATATTTCTTATCAGAAGTAATAAGTTGTAGGTCCAAAGCATCTACCACGATGGGCACAACAAACTCTTCAGGCAACAGGTGATCTAGTGGGTGATCACATCGATCCATGGAGAACTAGATCTTTGTTTGTGGAGCCTCCACAAGCTCTTACTGCCATGGATCCTTCACTACATATTTATTTCTATATGGTACTTGGATCATACCCTTAGTCTTATGCATATGCTAGAGGAAACCCCCATTGAGAGGTAGCTATGAAAGAGGAGTACAATTCCCTAATGGAGAACAACACATGTGAGTTGGTTGCTCTACCTTCCAACGAGAATATTGTTAGATGTAAGTGGATTTTCAAGACAAAGAGGGGTTCTAATGAATAAATTACAAAGTGTAAGGCTTGGTTAGTATCTAATTTTTTGTCATAGGTACAAGGAATTGACTATGAGGATACTTTTACATTGGCTGCCAAGATTGATTCCATTCAATTAGCTTCAACTATTGTAGTAGCTAAGAAGTGGGAGGTGCACCATATGGATGTGAATAATGCATTATTACATAGATATATTAATTAGGAGATATATATGGAGCATCTGAAGGGATATGTTCTGGATCCATAACTAGTTTGCAGGTTGGGGAAGTCAATGTACAGACTCAAGTAAGCACCTCGGGCATGGTATGCTAAAATGAACTCTTATCTTCTCTCTAGAGGTTTTCTTAGATCTAGATCAGATCCTAATGTGTATATGATGAGGAAAATATATTCCATTCTACTGATAGTTCTATGTGTATATGATTTACTCATCATAGGGAGCTCAACCTCCTCCATTGCTATAGTGAAGACCACTTTGCATGACAAGTTTTCTATGATAAATCTAACTTCTAAGACTGCTACATTACTTTATTGGTCTTGAAATCAACTAGAATTATTCAGGAATCAATATGTATCAGTCCAATTATTCCAAAGATATACTTGAAAGGTTTCATATGAGAGATTGCAACCCAACTCCAACACCCTTTCAGTCAAGGATTGGACTAGAGGATGTTGGTGCATCACCTTTGTTTTATTTTAATAGATAATGATAGTTGGTGGGGAGTCTTATCTACCTTACACACTCTCAACCAAACATATCCTATGCAGTTGGATCAGTTTCTAGGTACATGTGGGAGCCACATGAGATTTACTAGAAGGAAGCAAAGAGGATTCTCAGATATGTCAAGGGGACTACCAGCTTTGGTATACACTATGAATTAGGATCTTCTGTAGATCTTGTTGGTTACACAAACTTAGATTGGGCAGGATATATCACTGATTGCAAGTCTTATTTATGATATGTCCTCTACCTTGGATCAAAACCGATTTATTTTTCAAGTAAGAAGCAATCAACGATGTTTTTATCATCAGTAGAGGCAAAGTATAGGGGTGCAATGGATGTTACTAATAAATATATTTGGTTGCAACACTTCCTTTATAGAGATGGGAGTTCATTTTCATCATCTTCCAATTATATGGTGTGATAATCATAGTAATCTCAAGATTTGTAGAGACTTAGTTCATAGGTTACATACCAAGAACATTGAGGTTCATATGCACTTTATCTGAGGACAAATTCAGGATGGATTCATTGATATGCAACTCTGTTCATATTTAGAGCAACTGGCAGACATCTTCACCAAGTATTTAACTAAACATAAATTTGTCTCATTGAGGGACACATTAGCTTACGCACTGAACATGTTATCATATTTTTTGTTAGCAACATATTTTGAAGGGGGGGTGTTTGTTCCCACTCGATTTTCCCTCTTTACCCCATTTTTTTAAGTTGTTTTGCATCTATACTTGTACATGAGTACCTAACATGGATTCATGTTTTCAGGACTCATAATTGTAGAAACCTTGGTTGTGTTTTGGGGGGGTGTTGCGGTACATGCTCAACTACACACTCATTTTTCATTTTTCTACTATTTAGGAGGGCTACTATTTATAGAGTGTCTATTTAAATTAGGTCAATTTTTAGCTGGCGGTATGTAATACTATGGGTTTCCAAAACCATTGGCTCATAAACCGCCATTAGGAAAATTCCTATTTTCTAGGAGGAAGAGCACTTTGTTCCTTGATTTGAGGAGATAATTCCTATTTGATGGCTAGAGAGCACACTTGATTGAGAATAATATTCTCCTAGATAAGTGCACACTTATCCTTAATTATTCAGTTATATTATTAGTCATGGATTCTATTTATACATGCATAAGTTGTATGCATGAGTTCTCACTTGTTCATAGCCTACTCCATTTATGACTAGCTAACTCCATTTATGGCTAGTTAACAAATACTAAGAGGGAGTTTATTTTTGTTTTTACTTGAGCATGCACATGAAAACCCTAACCTAGTGCACATTACTCCTATTGTGGAGAGTTCTATATACTGTACTCATGATCAAGAATTAATACAATGTGATTCGAGTTGGTTTCTTAGCCTCTTATTTGTGAAGTTTGATTCTATTTTTCTCTCTCCTCTTTTTTGAAATTAACCATTGTAGTATTTCGTACTCACAATTATATCTTGGAATGTGGTTTAAACCTACAAAATCATTCTTTCCCTTTACTTTGTTTGGGTCATTAGGAGGATCACAAATTGGGTAGATGATCTTTGTAATTGTCATGACCAGATATGTACAGGATAGTGAGAATGAAATTTATTAGAGATGACTAATGATCAGTCTATCCCAAAGGAGGTGAACATCATAACATTTGAGAAGGGAAAGATGAATTGATCTAGAAAGGAAGGGAATGCCTCCAAATGAAGTGTTTTAAGTTCCAAAATTTGAATCAACAAGAGTGGACATCCCTATATTGATAAGACTGCTATTATTTCCTTATCATAGATTTAACTGATTAGGAAAAGAAGTGAGGGGGGATTGTTTATTCAAGATGCATCACTATACATGATAGTCTAATTGTTCAACTTATACCATCCTTTCGGAAATATGGTACCTAACTAGATTATTGTTGGGGTACTAGCACAACATCCAACTGAGGATTTTTAAAGGTCTTGATTAGTTTCTATATTTGTAAAGATGGCATGTAACAAGCTATTTAACTAAGTTCTTCTGAATAAATCCCCTTTTGTCTGATTAATACAAGGAATAATAGGTGACATACAATTGTAGGTAAGGTTAGGCATTTGAATATAAGGACCGTAGGGGGCCCATTTCGTTTACTTGGTGAGGTTTAAAAGAAATGGGGGGCTTGTTTTGGCTACAACAATTGGAAACATAATGGGAGAACCAATTATCTCTATCATTATACATTTAGGATTATGGATATATTTATGAGTGTAAGATTAAATCATAACATATAGTAATCATGATCACAATTTTGGGTATCACATGAATGTCAAATTTTTAAAAGATATGATCTTGTACCTATAAAAATTATATAACATATATTCTTCAGTTAGCTAGTATAATATGTAAATTTTAAATGATTACCATGCTTAGCTTCGACTCAATAGTGGATTTTAATTTTGAAAAAATATAATCAAACACATACATAAGTTTGATCCTCGTCTCTCTTTTCCCATCATTGCTTCATTGTTAGAGTCCATAGCCCCAATGAAGTTTCCACAATATCATATAAGCATAGCCCTGCTTCCAGCAAGTGTTCATAGCCCTGACGGGTTTGCTTATACTTCTCACATCATTAATGATTATTTCAACTTCATTTTATTTTTAAAGTATCCTCTACCCTTTGAATTTTTAAATAGAATTATATACATAATAGGGTGTATGGGAAGAGGGGTGATATGAGAGTTTATTTGATATCTTAAGTAAGTGTTGTTCATCTTGAGTTCATCCCAAGTGTTTTGTTTGGAGCTAACATGGTACATTGTTAAGTTTATTGGGTGGATGGATATTACATAAGAAGATAGATATGTAGTTCTACATTGTGTTTATAATCATGTATAGCTAACATAGACATTTATGTTCCACCAAAACCATGAAGTGCTCACTAAAAATTATAAATTAAGCAAGGGCTTCTTCAGCTTAAGTGACCTTCATATTAATGATTCACATAAGTGTTCTTCCATATATTCAACTAGAGTTGTGTAAATCAAAAAATTGGGAGGGCACTTCAAAGAGGTAGAGGGAAGGATTAACATTAGGTAACAATATTTATATGCATCGACTAAGGGGAAGTTTTGTGAAATGGATTGCTGGTTATAATGAAGTTATAATATTATTAGACAAAGTATGAAATCATTATGTAGACATCATCAAGGAGTGATGAGCTAATCTAGATGATTTTTTTCTGATGGTGATGCCTCTAGGGAAATAAAACATTAGGTCCATGTTTACAATATCCCCCCCCCCCACTCAATATTTGAGAAGAGAGTTAATGATATTAGAATGAGAACATGATGAGAGAAGATTGAGGATTTACAAGGTCGATGCCTCGACTTACTTGGTGACTCATGGAAATATGAGTGAGGGGAAAATATAGAGATTGGATGTCTTTCTTCCCTATCAGGTAAATTGTGACATGGAATATATTTTCCCCTTCCTAGTTGTGATTAGTATTTGTCGAGAAAATAGGCCCTCCTTTAAAATCAAAGGAAGGACCAGATGATGATTTGGTCATCTTGAAAGTATCCAAATTTTACCATGAGTAACTTTAAAGAGATATCAATAATTCCTTGTAAAGCGTAACAACAAATTGATCGAATACTTCCCTAATTTCTTCAAAACTTTATGCAAGATAATCCTGCAGAGGTGTATGGTTCTTCCCTTTATGCGCAACATTAGAAAAGAAAATCAATCTCTTTCAACCTGAGTCAACTAAAATATGGTAATGGAAAATATTTTTTTCTATATCTACGTATAGGGATTAGGATTTATCTTCATATTATAGGATGTGGAAAGTTATGATTGATGTGTCCGTAATCAACTTTGGGTAGTGTTATCGGATTAATAAATAGGTGTGGGCACTAATAGATATCCCTAGATCCACCTGAATCTAGAACAAAACAAGCCAGGACATGACTCTTTCCCTAAGTTTTGACCATTGAATTAACTAGGAGGCAAGAACAAATAGCATACCTTATTATCGCTTCCTAGGGTCTTTGTTGCTCCCGTTTCGCTCCAGTGCTCTCGTGAAGTCAAGACCAAGACAACACAAACCAACCAAAGTGAAGATAGCACAATATATTCAACTGTCAACCTATGTGTATGATCAATGAATTACACAATAAAGTGGAAATAGCTTTATGGGAAAGGGACATGCCACTGTATTATATTAATTGAAAGTAAAGATTAAAACCTGATAGCCTTGATTTCGCAAGCTTCCTTTCGATGGCTCTTGGCTCCAACACACACACTTGCTCAATCCTTGAATGAAGAAGATCAAATCCTCTTGATAGACTTGCTAGAGTTTCCAAGCTGTTGTTCAAGCTAAGTCCTTCACATAGTTCTTTCACCAATTCTCCAATGAATCTTTCTTAACCTTTTCCATGAGAATTCCCTCAATATATAGGAGAGACTAAGATAGTTACTTGGATAAGAATGATCCCAAAATATCAGGGAATCCAGTACAAGGATAACCATTCGAATGCCAACCCATCCTTCTAGAAGATTCCATTCTAGAAACATCGAGAATTCATCTTTTTCTATGATTTAGGAAGAGTTCGCACCCTAGCTATTCAACGCAGTGCGAGAAGTTTTCACCCTGGCTTAAAGTAGCCTGCGAGAATCAGGCATTCTCGTACCCAAATATACTAGCAGCCTGCGAACCTTCTTCAAAAATGAGTTTTTTGGGAAGAGATGAAAGTAACTTTTCTCAGGAGAAAGTTCTTATGAAGAGCATAAGTACACAATCATCAATACATCATCATGATGACCAAAATCAAGGGTAACAGAATGCCCCCCAAAGTATGAGGTTGGAATCAATGACAGCCGAAAGACTTTGTAAGCTGCATGTGTGTGTCGGAAACCAGGAGCACACCTAATCGAAAACCTGCGAACAACCAAGCATCTGCAGAATATTATATATACCAATTCTGAGGTAGGCATTCCCCATACTCAGATCATAGACGGATGATATTGTAGACATAGGTGATGGCCACCAATCATACACTGTGAATCCATGCCGTCAAAATATAGCATAGCCACCAGGAATACACTGTGGATCTATGTGAAAAAATTCAAATTGAGACGACATAGCCACGAGACATACACAGTGGATCTATGTGTCGTAGATAATACATACTCCATCGAAACCTGGACAAAAGAGATGATATCCAGGATCTTCAATCTCGTCGCCCAAAGTACGAATCTAACCATGTGATTACATGTGTTGAAGTCGAACATGGCAGAAACCACTTGATTACCGGTCATTGATGAAATCATTAACAAGTGCGAGGGAAATCACCATTGATTTCAATGACTCCCAAGGTACCCTAATACAATCCATAGAGTGTGAATGAATGAGTTGAAGTCGAACATCCAATGGAATCTTTCGATCAGGGGTCAATGATGTAAACCCATTGTCGAAAGCGAGGAAACCTACCATTGAGGCATGCAAGCTCCAAGGTACCAAAGAATTTCTAAGTCTTGATTTTGGATAATGAGTTGAAGTCGATGGAACAAAAATCGTCACAGGAGGGCCTTGATGTATCCCCCATCAATGACACGAAATGAGTAACAGATTTTGAAGGTGAAACAAAGTATTATGCAAATTGAAACGAACATAGGGAAGGCCGACACAGAGAGAATGGACAACTGCATATGGGCGACTCAATAGAGGTTTTAGATGGACTTCTTTTGAACATATGAATGACACGACCAATGATTTGGTAGCATTGAATCAAAGACGATACAGGGAATGACCTTGTAGAAAATCGAATGAGAGACAAATGGATTTCCCAAACCAGCTTCAAATGATGAATAGGGGGTGTCATGTTCAAGAGCGACACTTACTACCAATCAATACGAAGATGAAGACATATCCCTTTCCCAAATTTTCCCCCACCATTTCTGGCGAATACCTCTTTGTTTTTACGCAAGCTTGAGGAGAATAACATATGCTTGTTGATATAAGATTATCCTTCAGATAAGTCCTTCGTAGTATGTTTAACGAACCCTAAGAAGGAGTGGTTCGGTCCCATTACAGGTCTGTCAATGTTTGTTTAACGAGTCCAGAGATAGAAAACTCGAAGGTTTTTTCATAATTATAGAGTCTGGAAAAAACACTTAAAAGAGAAATCTCTCAGTTCCTTTTTCATAAAATAGTTTGGATGAGACCAAAAAAGAGATAAATTATTGCTCACCAAACGCTTTCTTCAAATACTTTATCGAGTGTGAAAATAGCAAGGTCGCTCGGCTATCTTTTCATGTTTAGAGAGTCTGAAAAGAGCTTAAATAGGACTCCAGGGGGGTTCATTTTTCGTATAACCTTGTTGAGCCCAAAAAAGTGATAACGGTATGCTCGATCGCGTTCTCATGTATTTTTGAGCGCAAGAACGGACAAAGACCATGCTCAAGGTTTTATACAAAAACCATAAAAAACAATCAAAACACGCAATGACAAAGAAAAAATATTCCCGCATCCCTGTATAGGAACCTCGAAATCATTATGCCTACAAAAGTTACACTCAAAAGGACATTAGGGATTAGGGTTTAATAGATAAATAATGATAAAAAACGAAATGACATAGTAAAAGTAAATAAAAATGAGTAAAAACTCTTTTTACCATATCATTTTTACTTTTCCACTATTTGAGCTCAAAAACCCCTCTTTTACCCTCGAAGTTCGGCGTCGGATTGCAAGAGTTACGAGCGTCCATTCAGCGAGCCTTCAATGACAGTGAGGTAGGCTCTTTGTCCTTTACTCTTTCATGGTTTAATTTTGCAACTTCATTGGTTAAAATTCATTTTTGGGTTGATTTTGCAAGCCCTACTTGCGCGATGCCATTCTCGCAGGCGGGCTACACGGGACCTGCGAGAATGGGGCATTCTCGTAGGTGAGCCTAAGGTGGCCTGCGAGGTTCTTGCACTATGCCCAAAGGGCACCTGCGAGAACCGCAAAGCTCAATTTTTTTTTTAAATTTTACTCAATGAAAGAGAATGAATTCATGAAAAGAGTTGCTAATCTTCTTGTTGTGATTCTTATGTAGATAATTGGCTATCAAAATGGTTCTTGAATGGCGTGAAAGGGAGCATGAAGAAGACAATGCAATTTCTGGAAATCATCCACCTACTATTGCTTCTTTGAGAAACTATGGGCTCCTGAAGTACTTTCGTATCTCGGGCATGATGGCCCAAGTCAGGTTATTAGAGTACCTTGTGCATATGTGGGATCTCGATCAGCAGGTATTTCATGTGGGGGTCCACACACTGTCCTTAGATATTGAGGACATTTATTTTTTGACTGGATTGTGACGGCGGGTGTACTATGTGAGCCTGACTGGTAGCAGAGGTAGCGGGCTGCCCATGAGTGAGTATTGTCGTTTACACTGTGTTCCTGAGGCAGAGAGAAAGAAAGTAAAAGTAGCTATTTGGGGGTACAATATTTTACCCTCTGTACTATCCTATTCACCATAGCTTGGATGGCTGGGAGTTCTGCTCCTCACATGGCCCTACAGAGTTACTTCCAGTATGCCATCGAGTGTACTGAACCTCAGGTTTTCAACTGGGTAGATGCAATGCTTCATAGTGTAAAAAGGCAGTTGACCAAATGCAGACGAGGCAACCTGAAGAAATTTGGGTACGAATCTTTGCTAGTGTCCTTCTTCCTTGAGAGGGTTCCATTACTGAGGCTACAGGTTGAGTGGAATATACTAGCTCCCAGGGATCCAAGGATGTTGAGATGGTGTCAGCTTATGACCCGGCACGTAGCTGGACTGATCATCAAGTATGATGATACTTTCTTTGACTGGCTTCAACCACAACTGTTGATGGTTGATGATTACACTTATGTCAGGTTGGATTTCCAAGGAGATCCAGAATTAGTACTGCCAGAGGATGCTCAGTGGGGGGAACTTGGTAAGAAGTACACACATTTTTTTCTTTTTAAATGTTTTTTGTGAATTTTTATCATATTCAAATGTTTTTGTTTTATAAGTTCGTCCAAAAAATAGAAACAAAATTCATTTTTGATGACATATATGTTGGACCTTATCGACCTCCTGGTACCTCTCCCATTCAGCGGTGAGGAGAGGTAGCGGCAGTGCCACAATATGCCGAGGATTATCAAGTAGTGGAACAAAATCTAGAGGGCCTGACCGCAGATATTCTAGACATGTCTCTGGAAGAGGTTCCACGATGCGATCAACGTCATACTATAGGAGTGTCAGGATCCATGAGTCGACTGCTGTGTAGGGTTGCCTGGGCAGTCGTGTGTTACCGTGAATGTCATCCATGACATCACTTTGTACAAGCTATGAGTTTTAGATTTTGACATTTTGGTCTTCGGACAAAAATTTTTGTAAAAAACTCTTTTGATCGCTATATATATGGACGGCTTCTACCAGTTTATCATGTGTTGTGTGAACATTGATGTGATTGATTTATAAATGATTCAAATGTCTGTCTAATACATAATTAGCCAATGCATCTGTTAATGTATTTAGACATCTAGGAATATGTTGATATTCAATGTAGTCAAAATAACGTTCCAAGAGGCGAATTCACAAATACACCCATAACAAAGTAGGACTTCGAATAGTATAGACATTACTTAACTGTAGTACTACTAGCTATGAATCAAGTTGCACAACCAAATGATGAATTTTGAGGGAGATAGCATCAACCAATAATTCAATAACGGCGCTATACTCTGCAATGTTGTTGGTCGCACGACCGATACACACACCTTGTAAGGAGACAAGTTCATTCGTAGGGGCATAAATTGCCCATGCAATAGAAGCAAGGTTCTGAGTACTACGGCTAGCGCCATTAGCGAAGCCAATATAGGGTAGCGAAGACTCTGACATCTGGAAATCAAACACAACGTCACATAAGGGCAAAGACTAGATAATGACAAAAGCAAGCTATAGTAACACACAAGAAGTATGATACAATAAAAATACAAGTACTCGTGAACAGATGATTTTATGCATAGTACTTCTTCAAGTACAACCCATTCCTGGGTTCACTCAAAGGGATACCATCATAATCTACCAACTCATAAGCTCCTTTTTCCAAAACTCGTCAAACGATATAAGGACCTCGCCACATAGCTTTGAATTTCCCAGCTCCTAACATATCTCGATCTTGTTCATAAAGAAGAACAAGATCTCCTTCAGAGAAAACACGAGGCTTGACATGCTTGTCGTATTAGGCCTTGACACGTTTTTTCTGAGCTTCTATGACTAGGGTGGCATCGCATTGAGTTTTGTCTAATCGCATAAGATACAATAGACGTTCTTCCTCAATAGAAGATTTGGGTAGGAGTTCAACAGCTAGCTTTAAAGAGGGTATCTCACATTCAATAGGGAGAATGGCTTCCACACCATAGACTAATCGAAAAAGTGTAAACCCAGTAGCGGACTTGATGGATGTCTGGTACGCCCACAATGTCGAAAATAACATTGTGTGCCAACTTTTTTTATGAATCCCTATCATTTGTCGGAGCATAGTTATGAGAACTTTGTTAATCGCTTCGACTTGTCCATTAGCTTGTGGATAATAGGGCGTTGAGTTATCATGGCGAAGACCCAACTTTTTAGTAAGTTCAGACATCATAAAATTCCTAAAGTGGCTACCGTGATCAATGACGATAGCTTGGGGAACACCAAAACGAGCTATGGCGTGATTAAAGAGGAATAATGATGCAGTCTTTCCAGTGTTGTCAAATGTCGGCATCACCTCGGCCCGTTTCGTAAAGTAATCAACGGCTACAATAATGTAACCATGCCCCCCGGCCGAGTGAGGGTGACATGTCATGAAATCGATGCCCCATTTCGCAAAGGGACCAACTGAGACCACAGGGTGAAGAGGAGCAGGATGTGACCATATCTTTTGATTATAGGTCTGGCAAGCATGGAATTTATGAATGACGATGATGCAGTCGTTAAACAAAGAAGGCCAAAAATACCCTGTGCATAAGATCTTATGGGCAGTAGCATACCCAGACATATGACCACCACATGCTCCAGAATGGCAGTCATTCAGAGCTTTCTCGTCTTTGTCAAACGTTATTCAATGTCAAAAAACAGAGTCAATCCCCCGATGACAAAGAGTATCCTCGACGATAATGTATTGACGAGCTTGGTATCGTATTCAATGTCGTTCAGTACTAGACAAAGTTGGCTAAAAATTCTGGGTTTGGAGATATATAATGATATCACCATACCAAACATCATTAGTGCAATAAGGAAAAGAGACTCATCAGGTAATGAATTAGCTGCTACATTTTCTGTTGCAGAATGGGGAAAGTCACATATTAGCTCAGCAAAAACTAAGGACTTCTTGGAATTGGCGCATTCAAATTCCAAGTCAAACTCCTAGAGTATCACAATCCATTTGGAGTATTTTCCCCCTAGCGATTGATGGGTAAGAATGTGTTGCATAGGGTTGCAATGTGAAATCACTGTAGTCTTGCGTGAGAGGATATAGTGCCGGAAGCGTTGGACGACTTGAATGGCAACCAAGGCCAGTTTCTCAACATGCAAATACTTGATTTCAGTAGGCATGAGACTTCGACTCAAGTAGTATATAACATGTTCGTCGTTAGCATCATCCTCTTGGACGAGGACCATACCAATAGTGTACTCCGAGGCAATAAGATAAAGGAAATAATCGTGACTGTAATCGGGGGGAAAAAGAAGTGGAGATCGCGTTAGGGACAACTTCAAAGCTTCAAAATCATTGTTGGCAATGGTATCCCAAATGAACTCTGAATCCTTCTTTAATAGCCGCGTAAATCCATGAGTTATCTCGGTGTAATTTGGGATAAAACGACGAAGAAAGTTTGCTTTCCCCTGCAAACTTTGCAACTGGCGAAGAGTAGAAGGAGGAGGAAGATTAAGGATCACCTCAACCTTTAAAGGATCCACCCGGATCCCTTGACGCAAAACGATAAAACCTAGAATACGGTCGGATTCCACACAAAAAATGCACTTATGAAGATTCAAACGTATACGATAGAACTGACAGCGAACGAAAATGGCTCGGAGGTGAGTTGGGTGATCAACTCAGCACATTGAATGAGTGGGTAAATCATCCAAATATGGTTGAACGATGTGCTTGATATCATGGAAAGCATAAGACATAGCACGTTGAAAAGTTGTGCCAGTGTTCTTGAGACCGAAAGGAAGTTTTTGATAGGAAAAAGTACCCCAAGGACAAATAAAAGCAGTCTTATGTTGATCCTCAGGAACAATGTTGATTTGATTATACCCAGAGAAACCATCCATGAGAGAGAATATTTCACTTTCGGCGCAATCGTCGACAATCTGATCGATGAAGGGGGTAGGAAAGTTGTCTTTGGGACAAGCTTTGTTAATATCCCTATAATCAATGCATACACGAATGGTGCCTTGTTTCTTGTCAATCGGGACAAGATTGGAAACCTAGTCTGTAAGAGCCACCAGATAAATAAAGCCATCTTTCAGAAGTTTCTCGACTTCGAGTTTGATAGTAGCCGCTTTACAGGGGTGAACTGGACAAAGGCGTTGCCAGACGGGTTTAGCACCGGGGTATGTCTTTATCTCATGTATCACAATCGCAAGGTCAATACCTGACATTTCTTCATAGCTCCAGGCGAAGATGTCATGAAATTCTTTGAATAGGGATGTGTAGGTGACGATTTCATCAGAAGAACACGAAGCTCCAATATGGACATTTTCGACAATCCTAGGTTTGATGTATATGTCAATGGGAATAGTGGGTGAAATATTGCTTAAGTTCCCTTTGGAAAACACATCGTGTGCAAACTCGGGAACAGTCGAGATGACGACAATGGTCGATGGGGTCGAAATCCATTGGTAGTTCTCAAGAGTATGTTGCTCTAGAAAAAGGATGGAATGATGATGCCCATCATCCCAAGGGGTGTCCTCCATGATAGACATGATCATCTCATCTGTAGGAAAAATGACACGAAAAGGATCGGGAGACAACTCATCAAGAGAGGGGGTAGAAGGTGTGGCCAATTGAATGGCCTCGTAGGTGGATTTGACCGGACTTAACGACATTGCATTGCCGTAACGAAGATGATCTCCAGGCTCAGGTACTATCCAAGGGTCGTGAGACGTAGGAAGTTCGTGAGGCAATGTATAGATCATGTTGATGGAAGCAACGGATGAGCGTGGAACATCAGGCGGTGGAATGGGGAAAGTACCCATTAACTAAGAGTCCTTGAGAATGCCTACACCGACGTTCTCATAACCCGGTGGGGTTTTAGCGATAAATGGGATGTTTCTAGTACGGGTATCGGAATTGAAGAAGGCTAGTTGGTCGACGGTGACAACCTTACCTTGATGTGGGAAATGTACCACATGGAAAAGGGTCGACACAACAGCACGCATGGAATCAATCCAGCTGTGACCAAGCAAAAGATTATAATCAAGGGAAGAATCAAAGACTTCCACTTCGACTTGGACCGTTTTACCTTCTAACATGATGGGCAATGAAGGAAGAACACCGTAGGGATTAAAACCAGAGTCGTTGAAGGCTTTAAGAGTGTTCTGAGATTCATTCAAAGGAGGAGAGCCAATGGCTTTCCAACAAGCAAGAGACATAACACATGTCGAGGCACCCTCATCGATAACGGTTAGGCAAATGTTTTTGTCAGAGACAACCACTTGGATCTGGAATGTGAGTTGAGCGGGTAACCTTGGAATGTGATATTCCAAGTCAAAGATTATCAAATTTGTATCCATCGGGTCAATTCCACCGATATCTTTCAACAGTGCCTTTCGTTGTGCAGGACAAGTCTGAAGGACTTCGAGGGATGACATTGCAGAAGGTTCTTGATCTATATCTTCAACAATGCTGTAGTTCTGGGCAGCACGAGCATGAGGATTGAAAGCTGATTTCCGAACGACGCCCTTTGGGGGGGGTCGCAGAACTGTGTCGAGGCTCGGTCGTTCGAGATGAAGAGGACCATTGGTAGGTGGAGTCGCAGGAGAGGGTTGTGTCAAGGAAGGGGTTAAATCATCAACCTTCTCCTTAGAGGGAGAATAATCTTTGGCTCGAGTAGTGAGTGCAATGTTTCTCTACTTAGAATCACCAGTACACATCAAAACATAAGATGTAGGAGAAGATGATGGTTGGTCATGGATGACCAACTAAGCCTGTTGTTGAGATGGGAAGGGTTGGGACAAGACGGCCGATGCAGGTGGTTTTGGAGCTCCTTGAAGGAACTTAGTGACCTTGGCACGTCGTGGACAATCCTTTTTGTAGTGATCATCACCACAGATAAGACAAGGGTATCGAGGTTTGCGCTTATCCCGACCGTCAACAGGGGTATTTTTGGTTTGCTCTGCTTGAGAATTATTTTTTCCCTCCTTATTCTTACCTCTCTCCTTTTTAGATTTGTTTTTACCGGCTGGGGTAGATTGGACTGCATTTACCTCAGAAGTTTTTTCGGTGGGAGGGGTAGGAGACGAAGAATTTTGAACATTAGAAGAAGCAGATTTGGGGTTTGTGCTTGAGGTGGAATGTGGTTGGGCCTGGGAAGATCCAATCACACCGTCAGCTGCATGCGAGGCAGCTGGAGTAGTTGAAGTGCTGGAAGTATTAGGACGAGGTAAGTCAGGTAGTAAATCATAAAGGGTTCCCTCTTGTGAATAAACACGGTCAAGATATTGAGCATGACTTATAGCTTGCTCTTCCGTGACTACGCCACCCATGGAAATGTCCTTACCGATGTTGTTCACAAATGATTTTGTGAACCACTCGGCCAACAACTGATTAGGGAGCTCAAGTTTAATGAGACGTCGTCTCTGTCGCCACTCATGGATGTGATCAGATATATGAGTGCCTTTGCTTTGTTTGAAAGACATCAAAATCTCGGTCCCCGTGTCATAACGGATCGGTAACTAGTAATGCGTAAGGAAAGCCATAGCTAAGGTGTTGAAATCAGAGAAGAAACTTCGTGGCAATTCGATATACCACTTCACAGTAGAACCTGTGAGGGTTCGTTGAAAAAGACGTAAACGAATGAAGTCATCCATCAACAAGTTGGATGAGCACCATAGGTGAAAAGTCATAACATGATTGTTTGGGTCCTCTCCCACTTTTCCGTCGAATTTAGGAATGTCCGATGGAAGCTTGGCGAGTATAACAGGCCATTGAGGAGAGTGACGAATAGGATCATTTAAAATCCTTGACAAATCTGGAAGATCCAAAGTGGTGAGAAAGGGTAACTGTCGATTCACCTGCGGGTACTGGTGGCTTTGGGGAGGAAGACCTGTCAGAAAACGAGTAGGCCCATAAGCAGTCTGCATATAATGTGAAGACCCAGGCATATTTGGTGGTGGTTGGAGAGGATAGTAGCTCATAGGAGTATACCCTAGAACATGGGCTTGAGTTTGAGCATTTTCCCCCCAAATGGGATTGAACAAACTTGGATATGATTGGCCCATGCTAGGGGGTGTTACAGACATAGTTGGAAAATGTTGCCCCCCAGTCGTTTGAGGAGGATTTTGGATCAACTGAATCCAATACTAGGCCAAGGACAGAGGTATATTTTTCCCATAAGGTGGGGTAGGTCCTCCCATCGAAGGTGGTGTTCCAATTGGGGCTTGCATGCCAAAAGGAACTTGCCCACTGAGAGGGGGTTGAGTCATACCACCTTGGTGAAATTGTCCACCAACCAGAAACTGGTAATTTGGAGTGAATGACAGAATAGTGCCACTAGGATTAGGATTGCCAGTAGAAGATGAAGAAGGTCCTCCAAAAGGAAATTGAGGGAGTGTGGGAACAAAACCGTGAAGAAAATGCCCAGAAGAAGAAGGACCACTAGGAGAGCCGGATGGAGTTTGCGCAGGAGTAGGAATGGAAGCATTCAACACACGGTATCCAGGTGGTAGTGTCATAAAGACATTGGGCATTCATGGTGTGTTGATGGGAGAAAGACTAACCGCATTAAACCTGGTTGGAATACTCGTAGTAGCTACAAGATGTGCCATTTCGGCAGGGACGGTAAAGTGATAAGTGGTAGTCACCGGTACTGTCATTGTACCAGAGATTTCAGAAATCACAGGTGAACCTGGACCAAAAAGGTCCCGTTGAAAAATGCCCGTAGACCAAAAAGGATCTTGTTCCCCAGGTCCAGACGGAGATCCAGAGTACACAACAATTAAGTCTCCAGAAGAGTTTGCTTGCATAAAATGTCTCTCAGAATCGGGGTGAAGTCGAAAGTCCTCTCGAGTATTAGTGATTCGAAAATGTTCGAGAGAGTCAGTTCATTCCAATTGTGGTGTGGTGACGAATGTGACTTCACTTTGCCGAGGAGAGTGTTGGACACACCTACCACACTTAGAGGGGGGGTGAATGAGTGTGGGGCTCTTTTTCCCAAAACTTCCCTCTTGCACAAAAACTCATCA
>ML776746.1:1076908-1122825 GCA_009831015.1 Picea engelmannii | reverse complement strand
CACACTTAGAGGGGGGGTGAATGAGTGTGGGGCTCTTTTTCCCAAAACTTCCCTCTTGCACAAAATCTCATCAATTAGCATTCAACATTTATTCATTACCCATTGTTGTCATTTATAACCAGTTAGATGTGAGCACATATCAATCAATTACTTGACATCAACCAATGACATCAATCAAACCAAACCATTTAAATCAATGACATATGATCCAACAATCTCCCAAGTAATCAAACCATTGGCATCAATGACAACATGATCCAACAGAGAGCCCTCAAGTGTACTTGTAGGCAAGGGTTGAGAATCGTCTAGATGCTCTGGAGGTAAACCCTGCATTCTACGTGAACGACGTGGAGGAGCTGTTGTAAATGAGTGAAAAACTTCATGAAGAAAATCCTATGGTCAACATTGATAAACAAACAACATGCGCTAGTAAACAAAATCTAGGAAGCAATCACCAAGCAAACAAGACCTTCTAATTCCGAAGCCACTAGTTGGTGATGAAATCCAACGTCGCAACAACGAGACGAGAAGGGGCTAGGCTAGGGTGGAAAAGTTACACTGACGACCTGCTTAACGGACTTACACCCTGGTGCAAGCTCCCACACATAATCATGGGTATACCCTCCAAGGAGCCCAAGTGAGTTTGGTCAACGTCAATTCCAGTTACCATGAAGACTTTCCCCTTCACAGTCACCTCATGTAAGAACCTAGAAAGATAGGCGACTAAGGTCACCACCAACAACAATAAAGCCTGGGGGGACAGTCGACAGTCTGATCCACACGCAAGGGCAGGGTATCTAGCCCGAAATCAACTCAAAAGGCTTCCACTCATCATTGTGGGTATACCTTTGAGTGATCCCCATAATACGTGCAATCTCTACACTGATATCAACAAAGCAGGGTGAGTAACTCTACCAATATCAATGTGACCTCGTGTTTGACCCTTGTGTGAGAAGGGCTTCCCAGGACAGGATGTTGCAAATGGAATTTAACACTCCCTAACACAAGATGCTATTGTGTGTTTTGTGATTTTGGAGAGTGTATCTCTCTTCCTACTCCAAAGCGCTAGCCTAGCTAAATGTTGGTGTAATAGAGCCCTAGAAAAGAGTTACTAGTTAAATTTTATGATTGCGCAATGTTATTAAGAGATGTTGTTTACTCAAAGGAAACGGAGATGAAACTTATGTTGTATGACTCTGACCCAATGATGCATGGATGAGAATGAAATATATCACTTTTCGTTCAATGAATCCTATGTATGGGAGGGAAAGAGAAAGTTTTCCAGATCAACCTTGAACTACAATGCAAAATTTCCTTTAAAATGCAAATGCAACAAATCACGCATCAATAACAATTCTCTATTGCTTCTTTTCCAATAATTTCAACTATTGATTTTCAATTTTTTCGAGGACGAAAAAGAGTTTTTGAAAGAAAAACTTTGTTCACTTTTCAAAAAGGACCCTCACCATGCTAATGAGAGTACTGAAAACCAAAAACCAATGAATCAAGCAATGATAAAAACCCAATCCACTCTTTCAATGAAAACAAAAATAACAAGCAAACCAATCTAGTCTTTTCAATTGCATAAGAAAAATGATCTTTCAAACAATAAACAAATGAAGAAGACCGAGAAACTCAACTTTCAATCAATCACCGGTCCTTAACCAATCAAGCACACTCAGATTCCGAAATCAGAGAATATGGCTATGCCAAGAAAAGTCAAGAAACAGAAGTCTTGACAAAAATGACAAGAAGAGCCTTGAAATCCTAAGACTATTCATGCACAAAAATGAAGACAAGAAATACACCAATCAATGGTCCAAGAAACTCTTATGAGGCACCTAGACTGATCTAGGTAGTTGAAGATGCCAAAACTCAAATCCAAAATTTTGAAAAAATGAGTTCGCAGGCTGGCAATACTACACAGTGCGAGAATTAGGCATTCTCGTAGGTGGCCCTTGAGCAGAGTGAGAGAATCTCACACTGAACCTAAAGGCAGGATGCGAACTCTATAGATTCTCGCACGCTACAATGAAGTGCAGTGTGAGAACCTCTGAAACTAGTCAAATTTTTGGAAAATGAAGCAAAAATTGAAAAGGCCTCTGGACCCAGAGGGTCTATCAGGATATCCTAAAGACTCAGAGATTGATAGGAAAGGAGAAAAGTAAAACAAGAGAAAATGGCCACAGAAAAATACCAAAAGCCACAAAGAAAATGGGATGCTCCCCAGCGGAGTCGCCAATTTTGTTATCGGATTAATCGGTAGGTGCGGACACTAACAGATCTCCCTAGATCCACCTGGATCTAGAACAAAACAGGACATGACATGACTCTTTCCCTAAGTTTTGACCATTGAATTAACTAGGAGGCAAGAACAAATAACATACCTTATTATCACTTCCTAGGGTCTTTGTTGCTCCCGTTTCGCTCCGGTGCTCTCGTGAAGTCAAGACCAAGACAACAAAAACCAACCAAAGTATAGATAGCACAATATATTCAACTGTCAACCTATGTGTATGATCAAGGAATTACACAATAAAGTGGAAATAGCTTTATGGGAAAGGGACGTGCCACTATATTATATTAATTGAAAGTAAAGATTACAACCTGATAGCCTTGATGTCGCAAGCTTCCTTTCGATGGCTCTTGGCTCCAACACACACAATTGCTCAATCCTTGCATGAAGAAGATCAAATCCTCTTGATAGACTTTCTAGAGTCTCCAAGATGTTGTTCAAGCTAAGTCCTTCACACAATTCTTTCACCGATTCTCCAATGAATCTTGCTTAACCTTTTCCATGAGAATTCCCTCAATATATAGGAGAGAATGAGATAGTTACTTGGATAAGAATGATCCCAAAATATCAGGTAATCCAGTACAAGGGAATCCAGTACAAGGATAACCATTCGAATGCCAACCCATCCTTCTAGAAGATTCCCTTCTAGAAACATCAAGAATTCATGTTTTTCCATGCTTTAGGAAGATTTCGCACCCTAGCTATTCAACATAGTGCAAGAAGTTCACACCCTGGCTTAAAGCAGCCTGCAAGAATCAGGCATTCTCACACCCAAATATACTAGCAGCCTACGAACCTTCTTTAAAAATGAGTTTTCTGGGAAGAGATGAAAGTAAATTTTCTCAGGAGAAAGTTCTTATGAAGAGCCTGAGTACACCATCATCAATACATCATCATGACGACCAAAATCATGGGTAACAGGTAGGGGGTTCCCTTATTATATATCTCCTGGTTCAACGAGAGGGAACTTTGGTTGTAAGAGGGATTCCTAGGAGCTTTAGTGATTTATCATGGTAATTGTGAATTGTGAATGAGAATTGGGTACACCTTCGGGGAATAATTAAAATAACTTTATACTATAGGGTAATACAAATATAATTCAGAGACCGACTCTTGAATCCAAAATGATCAAAAGGTTCTTTCTTGCTTGATTGGATGATTTCTCATCTTAATTATAAAACTTGAATCGGGTTCCAAAAGTAAAGCATATGAAAGGCCCTTGGATTATGCCATTGTTTATAGTAGTGATTTGCATAACCATGATTCGACTCTATCTCTTACTGATAATGTGATGATGATTTTATGATGCCATCAATACTTTAACGACATCTATATAAGGTTTAGAATGAAGAGAATCTGAGTCGATGATATCTCTAGTTGGTGTATGATTCGATTGATGGGATGAGAATAAAATATTTTGACGATTTATGATAGGATTCAAAGGATAAAATTCTGATGTGATAAGCATATGAAGAAGAGACCATATTGAGAGGAAAAAATTAGTGATCATATAAAGATAAAATATATGTCCCTAAATATAAATAGAAATGGAGAGTGAGATTCTTCATATATGCCCATTTAAAAATTTAGAAAATTGATTTCCATTTGTCTTAGAAACTAAGTTTCTTTTGCACATACTGTAGGGATTCGATTGCAGATTCATTTTAGCAAGCGGGATAGCTGAAAGTTTCCTCTCCTATTATGAGTTTGTTATTTCAAGAAGGGATATAAGGAGGAAATGTTAGTTATTTACCTTAATTCACTTTCTTGTCTTGATGGAGATTTATAGTGAGCATCTTATTAATAATCAAAATACATAACATTTCCTACAAGAAGAAAGCAGGAGAAAATAAAATATCAGTGCATGTATGTACAATGAACAAAATTCGGCTTCATGATTGAATTTATTGAAAATGAAAGTAAAGATGCATGAAATCAAACCATTTAATCTATTCTACTCTACTCCTATCCTAAGATGGTAAAAAAATAGGGTCAAATAAATGTATAATTCCAATGTTGCCATCCAATTAGTCTTAAACCTATAATCATATATGTATCAATAGTTAGAAGTAAAAAATGAAGTGTTACTATATAGTGTATGAGAACTGCCATTTGATCATGACCTTTACCAAATAAATCATAATTATTTTGAATGAGAAAAAAATGTGAAAGAGGATACCTTATCCAATTATCAATTTTGTCGAGGTATATGGAAAAGGGTCATAGGGCTTGTGTGAAAGGGAAAGGGACTGTGGTGGAGAATCACTACAGAGGTTTCCCCATGATGATGTGATAAACAAGTGATTTTTATAATTTCTAATAGTATTAGTAAAATAATGGGGTTTATAAATCACCACATGTCTCAGTCGAGAACCCTTTTTGCATAGATGTCATACCTGACATATGAAATTCAGGGTATCAGTTTCCCACCAATCCTCAAATTTCGAGTTAAGTGAGATATCAAAAGGGTCAAGCATATCACCGAGGTGAGTATTGACAATAGGGACTATGATCATGCTATCTCTTTCCATAGGGAACTCAACATGGCCCATACATGTTTGTGCAACACAAGCATTTGGATGGTAATGAACAAGATTTTAAATATTTGTTTTGTAGTGTAGAAAAAGTGTATGCAGTAACGGGTCATTATTATCTAAGTTTATTGTACCCCAAACAAAAAACCTAAAAACAATTTGCTCGTATACAGATCTGAAACATACCCATTGTCCGGGTACTTCTAAAATTCACTTCTTGAACTGATTTCAAATACTAAAACCAATTAAAATCAATAAATAAGCATGGAAAAAACACATCAAGTCATCAAGAACCATTTTAAACTATAAAATAATTATTAATCATGCCATGCATAAAAATAACTAGCAAAATTAATAACATAAACACATCACAGAGATAATATCTAATGCATAATGAAAATAAATATGCAAGTAGAGAAATGCATGGCAGAGAGATTATATTTAAAATGTAATTGCACCAACTAGATACAGACGTAGGACATTCCACCAAATATTAGGCTCTATTGCACATAAAATATTTGCAACACGCCACCCCCAAGCTGAGTCTATGAATCCAAAAGGATGGGTATGAGACCAGTGCTATCACCGAAAAATGGCTCACTACAAATACAAACAATGGATGAAGAAATAGTTAACAAAAACACATCATACTACCAATATTCATGGAACAATTACATTCAATTTGGAAAGACAATCATAAAACTATGTAAAATTGGTTCTATAAATCCACGCACATTCATCCAAGTCAGCGTGTGCACATCTATGCTAGCTAACATGGTGTATGATTTTCACAGTGAACAGAGTGCATGACTAACAGTTGAAAGACCCGCGTGGACACAAAAACGATGCATTGATGAGTTTGGTTGGGCCTCAACCACGTTTGGGATGAAGGGGATCTCCCCCATACCCAAAATTGCCCCCACATTTTGCATTGGAATCACTGAAAAGGATGGGAGGTACCTCCAAGGGCCTCCCATTCACATTTGGAACAAGTTAAGAACAATATTTCCATCCTCCTATAAATAAAGGTCCATTGTATGCAAAAAAGAAGAAGCATTTGAGTATTTTTATGATGCTCATTTTCATCTTTGGGAAGCCATCTTCCTATTTGAAAGCTTTGGGCATCCATAGAAAGTGTTAGGACTCTCTCCTCTTAAGTATTCCATCACTCTTTTCTTCACCATTTTCCTTTGTTATCCATTGATAGTAGAAAAGAAGACTTTGTACTTGGGGACTCAAGAGCCTTCCCAATGAGGAAGAGGGGACTCATAAGTTCCCATATTTCTCCGAGTATAAATTCAAAGATCAGTTTACTTGGTATATCTCTCTTTTGTTTTCATTGTGCATTCATTTCACGTTATTGTTTTCTTTGTTTAGATTTATTACATTGTTGTTTATTTCTTATTTATTTATGTTAGTTCAACCACTAACGAACTAACTCTATGTTGTTCTTTCTAGATAGCCTAACTATATAATTAAGGGACCTCCTTTTGCTCACCCTTGTGCCAAAAGGATCCCAACAAATTGGCAACCATATTGAGGATTTGAATCAAAATTATCCCCAACTAGGATGTTATATTTTTCTTTCTTACTTGTTTGCATGTGCAATGGTCAAAACCGACCTAAACTCACCACTTGAGAGTAGGATTTCACCCCACAGTAAGAGAATATTTTCAAAATTTTTATCCCACCAACTTTCCTACGTGCATGCGGGTCCAATATAAACAGACACGTGGTCCACGCACATCCACACACTGTCAGAACTCTCCAAACGTGTGGTATGTGCTTTGTGTGTGACTGTTTATGATTTTTATGCGCACCTACCTTATTTTTGCAAAATTGTAAGGCTTGAGTTGCCCACTTCCACTCAATAGTTTATATTTGATTTTATCACTTTGTAAAATCTAGTACAAGTAGGATGAGATATCATTCTTGCATCCATAAAACCCACATCACACATAGATAAAATTAGGGAGATTAAAAGGAACCACAATATCCTTGATTTCCTTGATTTCCATGTGGATGTATTAAAAGGTTTTGCATTTGAATTTCATAACAAAGATTTCATTTTACAAAGTCATCACATTAAACCAGGACCATAAGACCATTGAAACCAATCCTAGAGTATTCTCTTTCCTTGCACCTTAGAGTTATCTTGAAAGTTAGAAAAAGAGGTTTCTTAGATAAAGTCTCCACCTCCCTTGGTAAATCAAATCACTTTCAAAAAGATTCCAACCCTCTCAACTTAATTGTTGAAAATTAAATATTAAAAGATTTGTAAGGTCCCATATGCACACATCCATACAATCCTAGGATAGTTTTCAAATTTTTTAGAGTAAGTCACCTAAGGAGTTTAAAGAATTTGTAATGGCCCACACATGCCCACATGCTCACAATCTAGGACTAGTTTCAAGTTTTCTATACTACAAAACACCATAGGAAGATAAAGGGTCCAAGTAAGGATTATCACATCTGCCATGATAGCTTAGGATTTCCTTTAATTTGCAAGGGTAATTTTCAAACAAATATAGTAGTTTATCTAAAAAATATAAGTAAAGGACCACATGATGTCCACCATGCTAAAATATTGAATTGAATTTATTAAAAGATTCTTTCACCATCACCACTCCTTGCACACACTTTCACTCATTCAAAACCCCTTTTGCTATATACTTGAAGCTATTGTGGGCTTCATTTGTTTAGAAAAGGGTCTTTGTGCACACCCTCATAAATAACGAAGTTGATCCATGAACCCAACTTCACATCCCTCTTTCACATTCTAAAAAATACCATAATAAACCCACTTTCTAACCTCCACAGGAGGAGAACAAAAGAATTTGGTAGTCTAAGTTATGATTTTGGAGATAGGGATCCAAATAACTCCCCATCATCATTTCTCATATGAAACTTAGAAAGTTGTGAATTAGGGTGCCAAAATTCTCCCACTCAAGAATTCCTATACCCTAAGGCATGGAGAAACCCATGAAGGGTCAAAGGTCAAGGTTTATTTGTTTTATGTATGCCTCCTTCAATCACCCAACCCTTGGAAATAATCCAACCTATGACTGATTTCTAAGGATGAAAATATAAATGTTGTGCTTGATGGAGGTATCTTAGTATCCAAAAATTATGATTTATTTACCCAAGGTGGCGGTTGTGGGATGCAATTGCACCTCAGTCATATTTTGAATGGTTGTTTGGAAATATTTCCAACACTTCCGGGATATGCCCCCTTCATCCCTCATTATAACTGATTTTTCTTCCCTTCATTAATTTCTCCTCAAGTGGGTTCTGGCCCCACTGTCGAGAGATTTTTTGGAGGTTCAATGTTATTTGAGAGGAAGGAAATTACATCGGATAGGACACAAGAAATTAGTATTTAATTTAGTATTTCCCCCACGAGGAGTTACCAAAATCTCAAACCACTTTTCACATTTTCTTGATGTACGATTTTCACCACTTGAAGTACATGCAATTTTATGTATACATTGTTTAAAGTAATTTGAAAGAAAATTGTCCTATCATTCCTCACCACCATTTACACACACCCACTTCTAAGCTATAATCATAGGGGAACCATAGTATCCCCTCCATTATAGACGGTTGAGAAATTTACCCCCAATTTTGGGCAGTGTCCCTAACTTCACCGTGACATCCATAGTACCATCACATACACCAGTTAGTGCCATGGTATTAGGATCGAGATTACTGGGAGCCACTTTTCTTGGAACCAATATCCCAAGAAACTCCCAGCCAAATCCTCCACCATAAGGAGGTGGAGCCCAAACGTTTCCACAAAGTAAAAATTCCCAAGGAACCACTTCCTCCCACAACATGGAAGGACCCACTCCTATCATGCCCTTTTTGGCTTCACTCAATATCCCTGATTTAACTAAACTTACAAATGATCCCATATTGCATGATCCCACTTGGTTGAATATGCCTACAAAACTGCCTTCGGATATCCCTAAGTTTGAAGGAAAATCCGGAGAGAACCCCACCAACCATGTCATGTCCTTCCACTTATGGTGTTCTTCCAATAGAATAATGGAATATTACATTCATCTACAATTATTTCAAAGAACTCTCACTGGCACAGTAGCCAAATGGTACGTGGATGAGAAGTATGGAGCCCACCCAACATCTGAATCATTAGCCAAAGAATTCCTGCTATTTTTTCAACTTCCTATCTGTCATGATACTGGGTCTAAAATCCTATCAGAATGTAAACAAAATACCGTTGCTCACATTTCAGACCATATTCATGAATGGCGTAGACGTCGTAACCTTTGTAAAGCAGACACCACCCCACAACAAAGGTTATATTTGTTCCTCTGATCGCTCATTCCTAACCTTTCTAAAGATGTGGCCACAACCCTCCCCTAAACTAAAGATGAAGCCATCACCAAGGCACAATAGTTTGACCTCATTTACTCCCAATCAAGGTACCTATACATTGTCCTTCCACATGCTCCTCATCCTTTTCCTTTTGGTCAAGACAAACCTAAAACATAGCATGTGGATGATGGGTTGATTGGCTCCATGGCTCATATTCAACCACATGCATAGTCAGGACCTGCATATGGGACCAACCCATACTTTCAACCATATGGGGGAGCTTCATATTACCCTCCCCCACCCCCCCACCACTATTCATGTCACCTCCTCTTTGCCCCATGGGTACCCCTCTACCCACACCCCTCCCCGAACCAATCCCTATCCCGCAACTAGTTCCTCCACTGAAAACATCCTATCAACCTATTAATAATGGAGCCACCTCCATTTATTACAACCCATATGGCCCCCCACAAGGTAACCCATACTATCCCTTTACAGTTCCACCCCCACATGGATTCTCCCCAACCACCAACTAGAAAACCATTGATGATCCCTCGTACTAACATTGAAGCCATCACTCATATGCCTTGTGCACCCTTGTGTAGGAATGTGCATAATCCTCATGCTAGGGCCACCCACAACTACAGTATTATTGACGACCTTGCTCAATCACCCACTACCATGTCAGTTATGGAAGTACTTCAAACCTGCCCTTTCCAACGAAAGACATTACTTTCACAATTAGGGGTAGTAGATCCTGCAAACACCCGTCTAATTATATTTGATTTAGATAGAGAAGACCCATGACTTCTATCGTTAGTCTCATTCTTGATTCCTGTCAAAATACAGAATATCACAGTCCATCGTTGCATCATAGACGAAGGAACATCTACTTGCATCATTTCCAAATTATTTTGGAAGAAAATTGTTTTACCTGAATTGATCCCCTCCACCATCACACTTCGAGCTTATGATGGTTTCCCATCCCAACTAGAAGGTTTGTATTAAAATGTTATGGTCAAACTAGGGGGAAAACAAATTCTCATCGACATAGAAGTCATTGACGCTCAATTGGATTATAATATCTTATTTAGATGAAGCTACATGTACACCATGTAGGTAGTAGATTCCTCAACCTTTCATACCATTCTCTTCCCTCACAATGGGAAAATTGTCACCATCGATCAATTGAACCACCATGAACCCAACCAATCTAGGCACATTGATAAAATCCTACCACTGATCCGCTCAAGCATCGACCTAGTCCCAATGATTGATGTCATACTAGGGATGTGTCAGGATCCATATTTAATTAGTACATACCCAAGTTTCCCACAGCCCACCACTTTATTTGTGTGTGTCGTCACGGCCGATGGATTAGAGATACCAAACCCCCCATCCATCGATCACTCACTAGACTCGTCCACCACTCCTTCCCAACCCACCCTGATACTTACTAACACACCCCCCATAGAGACTCCTAAAATTGGAACATTGGAGAACCCATCACCTGTAGGTAAAATCCCCATTTGGTAGATGATACCATAGGCCACACCCAAATTCCCTTCTTTTAACCCCCCAGGAGTAACAACATACCAAGTCGTTGCTACCCTCACTTTACCTAACATGTTCATCGTCAACCTTGTATGGTATCTAGAACCACCAACTATGGTACCAGGTGTATCCCTTCCATCGCAACCTACGATCCCATTACCACGATCAGTAGCTCATCCAACCACTCACCCAACCAGTCACACAGTTGGTGGAAATATTACCACTACAGGAGACCCTACCTCTAGAATAGGGGGCACTACCACCAACCAATGAGGCACACGTAAAAATAATGAAACTTATCTCCCTTCTCCACCATGCATACCACCTCCATGCGCATTGTGAAACACTATTGGACACCCTACCAATCTCTTCCCCTCTTTACCCAAGTTGCAAAATATCATTCTAAAACCCATAAGTACACCACTTCTACATACACCAGTAGCCCTACCGACCTCCCCAAACCCTTCCTCCTCCAAACCTCTGAGTTTTAGAACAAGGCATGCTTGCACCATTTGTTCTCAATATGGCCATTATATGTACCATTTTTCAACCCTCCATCAGTTTTGGGATACTCTCGCAGTAGTATGTCTAACCACATTACCTAGATCATCCCAACCCATCTCTTTAGTACAACTATTTACTGAAATTATCTATGTCTCTATGTCAGCAAATGAGCCCAGGCGACACCCTTGTGCACTATGTTACCAAATGGACCATTACACATATGGTTTTCCACTCATCAGTGAGGGGCGCACATGCTAGAGGGCCTCCATTCCACGAAGTGTACCATCCTCGGTGAACCCGACAATGAACGACCATGATTCAAGTATCCAGGGTAGGACCAACTCCCATCCATTTACCCCTCTGGTCATTCCACCACAATGGGAGGACTTCCTCCCAAACCCCCCCAACTCCCCATGTAACACAGATTTATGAGATTCCCCCTCCTCCATACCACAATACATATAGTTCATATATGGATATTTGGTTCATGACATCTATTGAAAATTCCTATTCATATCCCATAGGTATTCATACCTCAAGAACGAATGATGATATACAACCTTCACCAACTACACCCACTAATCTCAACACCCCACTCCCAACAATTACAAACTCCCTATACTCCATCACCTTTCAGTCCAATGAAGACATTTTAGAAGTCCCATGCGCACTCAATTACCCCTGGGATGTTTTTCATCATTGATCCCTTTTTCTGTAACACAAGGAATTTCATCCACCAACAAATGCCCCTGTCTACACCATTAAAGTGAAATATTTTATCCCTTTTGGCCATGTAGACTGGTTAAAGAATCCAATACCCGCTCCCAACATGTTTGAAGAAGGTAACATGGCTAATACCTTACCCACCATCAAAATCAACATTTTTTTCAAACCCAATGTCGTTGAAGAAATCACCTTAGGGGAAACATGCTCCCTAGAGGAAATCATAACGTAAAAATCCTTATTCCACGAATATCGAGATGTGTTTTCCTGGTCATACACAAAAATTCTAGGATTAGACCTAGCAATCATCAAACATCACATTTACACTTGGCATGACATTTCCCTTGTCCGCCAAAGGCAACGTCCCCTCCACCCTTCCAAATTCATGGCAATCAAAGCTAAGATCTACAGACTCCATATTGTTCGCTTCATATACCACATTACATACACATCTTTGGTTTCCAACCCAGTTCCAGTCAATAAAAAATAGGGAACCATTCGAATTTGCATAGACTTTTGTGACCTCAACCAAGACTGTCCCAAAGACAACTTCCCTACTCCCTTCATCGATCAAGTGATTGATTCTTGTGTTGGTCATGAATTCCTCTCACTCATGGACGAATTTTCCTTCTATAACTAGATCCCAATTCGAAAAACGGACTGATACAAAACCACATTCAAAACCCCATGGGGCACCTTCTCCTACTGAGTTATTCCCTTTGGACTCAATAACATTGGGGCCACTTCCCAACGTGCAATGGCATATGCCTTCCATGATATCACTCACATTATCCTTTCCTACTTATATTACCTCACCGCTTGATCCAAGAAATGTTCCCAACACATAGAGGATCTATGGATCGTCTTCAAATGTTTTTGAAGATAAAACATACGGCTCAACCCACTTAAATGTGTCTTCTGCATCACTGCAGGTCACCTATTGGAATTTGTAGTATCCCAATAGGGAATCACCATAGAAACCCTTAAATGTCAGTCCATCAATGAGATCCCTCCTCCCAGAAACCTATGCCAGTTGCAAAGTCTCCAAGGCAAAGAAAACTTCTTACGACATTTCATCCCTGACTATGCCATCCGTGCCCACGAATTCCTATAGTTACTCTTTCATTACATCCCGTTTCATTGGTACCATCATTCCCAGGCTTCCTTCGATTCACTCAAGGAGGCACTCAACAAAGCCCACTTGATCAGTCCCCTAGACTATGATAGGGATTACATACTCTACCTGTCATCCTTCAATGTTTCGATTTCCATAGTATTCATTCCGGTAGACGATGACCAATGCAAACCTGTTATATACTAAAATAGAAATAACCTTTATGGGCCACTTCTCAAGTATAATCATGAAGAGAAGCTATCCTTCACATCCATTCTCACAGTTCAAAAGATATGTCATTATATCTTGCTTTGTAGCACCAAAGTAATCATCAATTCTGACCCCATGCATTACCTCTTGAGTCACCACCAGATCAATGAAAAATTTCCTCATTGGAACATTATTCTCCAGGAATACAACCTAGAGTTTACCACCACAAAGAGAAATAAATCAAGTTTCCTCACTGAAATCCTCGTATATTTTCCATCTGACTCTAGAGACCTTCCGATCAATGAGAATTTCCCTGATGAACATTTATTTCTCATATCATCCACATACCCATGGTATGGTGATATTCAAGTCAATCTCTAAACCCAAATGTATGATCCACACTTATCTCAGGACGATCGTCGTTGCATTCGACACCAAGCCTCATGATACCTTATTATAGGAGATATTCCCTACCATAGAGGCCTCGACACGCTTCTTCGATGTTGCCTTACCCTGAAGGAGGCTGAGATAGTGTTGAATGATTTCCACAGTGGGGCATGCGGCGATCACTTATCTGGCATGTTCACTTCCCAAAATCTCATTAAGGAGGGTTACTTTTTGTTGGCCCTTGACCAAGTTTTGAGGACCCTTGGTCATTTTTTACCATTTTGGGACTTCGATAGGATATCGAAGGCAGAGCGCAAGTCGAAGAAGAGATCATGGGATCTCGGCCCCTTTTTAGGGATTTTTGGGTTTTGGGCTTATGTAATGGGTATGGGGATGTTGGCCCATGGGTTTACCGATCCTTAGGCCTATTTTGTAATGAAGAAATAGAATTCTAGGTGATGTAAGAAGTAGCGACTAGTTAGTGTGAGCCATTGTTTCTAAGTGCAAAATTAGATCTGTGTGATTTGGATTTGTGCGCATTGTGTGAGACTTGCAAGGCTAAGTGAAAATGACTGTAAAAGATTGTGTAAGGCTCTATGACTAGATCTACTCGAGGATGGAGTATTTGGCAAGGTGCGCAAATATCTTGTCCTCTACGGAGTTGATTTGGAGGCTTTGTGCATGTAAGAATATTGAAAGATGCTAATAAAGAAGACAAAAAGTTGGTGGACGTATCCCCAGGGAGAGGGTGAACCACGTATATCCTGTGTTATGAATGCTTTGTTCTTTATGATTTCTCTCTTGTTTATGTGATTCAATTCATAGTGCATTGTTAGATGATAGATGAATTTGATATGATAGCTTAGTGTTGAATGATGTAAAAGAATGCTAGATCTGATCTTTGTTGGTATGCTTAGTGCTTGAATCCATTGGATTTGTGTGAATGCGGCGTTGATCTGTTGTTAGGGTTTAGTTGCACTGTGAACTGAGGTTGAATATTAATGAATTGTAATTACTAAGTGCTCTGTTAATTTGTTACAATCAAAGATCGGTGTCCCATCTAAGGTTGCAGACATTTGAGTTCTGCAACCACCCCTGTCTCTACCTCGGGTGAGACTTCATCTGCTTCGCAGGTCTTGCCGAAAGGGCCGGTAGTTAGGGTTTTTTTGGTGCATTTTTGTAGCGTTGAACCCCGGGTCTTCCCCTGTGCCAACACTTTTGGCCCACATTGTTCCATTACTACATCCATGCAGTTAAGCGGTGTGACAAATCTCAGTTATATGCACAGAAGGATCGGGTACCACATACCCTCTTGCACCCCATAACCATGGTTGGCCCCTTCTGTAAATGGGGCATTGATTTCATGAACTACAACCCTCATCCAGTAATAGACATATGTACATCATTGTCTTCATTGAATACTTCACCAAGTGGGATAAATAAATGCCCACATTCAACAATATGGATGATACATTGACATGTTTTTTCTTCAACCATGTCATCTCTCACTTTGAGGTCCCCCTACAACTAGTTTCCAACCATGGAAAGGACTTTGAGAATGAAGTCTTCGTGAAACTATTATCCAAACTAGGATTCGACCATGATTCTCACCATATTTCCCACAATCCAATGGGAAAGTTGAGGTTGTCAACAAAGTGCTCAAAACTATGCTCCAATGCATAGTTAAAAAACACAAGACCAATTGGCACCATATGATTTTTTCATCTTTATGGGCATATCGAACAGTTTTCAAAACAACCATTGGTTTCACGCCCTTCCACTTATTCCATGGAATAGAATCAGTCCTCCCCATTGAGTGCGAAATCCAAACATTACACATGGAAATCGAGCTCTTTCCTAATACATGGCTCCTAGAGAAAGGGTTGTTATCACTTGAATCTCTCAATGCAGATCGAAGGGCATCCTTATAGAACAATGAAGAATCCAAAAAATAGACCAAATCCACCTTTGACCACCAAGTTAACCTTCGGTCATTTACTGAAGGACACCTTGTGATGGCCTATGATATCACCCACGATACCCTCAACCATGGCAGATTCAAATCCCTATGGCAAAGACCCTATGTCATTTGGCATTTTCTTACCAAGGGTGCCTACATATTAGGCCACCCTAGAGACGCTACCCTCAAGGACCCAGTTAATGGGTTATACTTGAAGAAATTCTACCCCTGAGTGTAACCATTTTACCTTAGTATTTCCTTACTTTCCTAGTTGTTTTTAGTCTTTTTTATAACTCTCTCGTTAAGTGAGCCTAATCAAGTGTCCTTGTTTCAACAGATGAATTATTCATTCGCTTATCACATCGAGTATGAGGATGTGGAAAGCCATTGGACCTGGATTCTTTCTTTAGCAACTTGGGCCATTTACACTCTGGACCATGTGTTGATCCAATCTAGAGGCATATGCCTCGACATCGCCACCAATAACCAAGATGAATACATTGTTGTCATTGGTCTCCTCTCCAAGGATAGTCACCTTCATATTTGTCACCTTAGCATTCTCTTAGATTCTTAGCTCATCGTCCATAAACTCAATAATGTGCATCATGTATGTGATCCATGCCTATATCGCAAGTACCTACAAGAAAAACTTCTAATACAAAATTTTGAGTCCATCACATTTTCTCATATTTCTAGAAACCACAACCAGATGGAAGATAGCATAACTAATCAAGTACTAGATTGGCATTTATCACATTAACATACGTATTGCATTCATCCACAATTAAATAAAAAAAAACATATCAAATACATACACACATGTCTCAAATGGTCTACTCATGTATATAGATCCCACTAGTGTTTTATACAAAAAATAGTACATACATGCCCTAGATCCATGGCTAGGCCCTCTCATCATGTCTATACAAAATAGGGGAGTTCCAATGACTCCTACATAATACAAAATCAGTCCCAACTAGTATATGGTCCTCCTACCACCTCAGGTGACCCTAGCCACGGTACATCCCCACCAACTAGTGTATCTCCCCCAAGTGTAATATCCACAACACGAATATGCCCCATCATCACTACACTCGCAACTACTTCCCATTGAATCACTGAACATCGGCGCAGGCCCCCACCAATGCATAAATCCAAGATACCCTCATCCCAGATATAAAGCCACAAATCCTTATAGATCATGTCCAAGAAACCATCAGGGCACCTCCTCATATCCTCTAGGTCCCAATATTGTGCCCTCGGCTCAGCTCTTCCATAGCCCCCTACTGGTCTTGATCCCCCTACATGTGTTGGGCTTTCCCCCAGGTCATCAAATTGACAATGCCTCATGGGTTGGCCCTCCTCTACCTTCTTGTCATCCACCCCCCAAACAATATCGGCCTCGTGACCACCGGGACCCACATATGTATGACTAAAACCAACAAAGGTGTATCAATACCAGTAATATACCCATACATAAACTTAATGACAAAGAATAAATACAAAAATATCATACATGCACCTTGGTCCTCCCTGTAGTCCCCAGGTGGCAGACACATGCCTGGATGGCATCGAAAATCCATCTCATGATATGGGAAGTTATAGAACACCTAAGGGGTCAACCATCAGACCCGCTCAAATGTAGGGATAAATATTGATCTGCGCTCGCTTGAGGGCATAGTAAAACCACCCTCTCTAACATAAAGGCACACAAAACTTAGCCAAAGGTGAACTCTCTACCTCTGACTGCCACACATTGGTCTACCTATGCCACCATACATTCATGCGTCAAGCAGGCCCATGCAAACATCCATCCATTCACGACATGCTCTGTGATCACCATATGCGCACCAGAAATGCACTTCATCCCTAGTAACCCGTAGATCCAAACCACCATTGCACAAAAAACCCATACCTAAAGTGAGTCAATCGAGTTGATGTCGATTGGACCCCCACTCATAAATGCTCCCCCCAAGTAGTACCGTCTCACTATTTCCCCCACAATCACTCCATTCAACAGTCGTGGCTACTTCGCCAAATCTACCCCTCGGAACAGGAGCCCAGTAAGAAAATAAATGTCAATATCCACGATAATCTGCAAATATCTTCCATGTACCAAAAATTATTGTCAATTTGTCTTCCACATCCATACTATGAAGTCTAACTGCAGCTCCTAAGTATGGATCAGTGCATAGTAAAAAAAGAACAGTAACTCAGCCTAGGCCAAATGTTGTCGCATCTGTGCATTAGCTCCCACCTCTCTCTTGAGAGACTCCCAATATCTCTCTCTCCATTGCACTGACATCCTCACTATCAAACTAGAAAATTGCATCCATGAAAACATAAGCTATGTTATCTCGTCATCATGCCACAACTCCCATCAAAACCATATAAACAAATTGTTTCCCCTACACGATTGCTGGCATAACATTCACGCACATCTGCACGATTGTTACAACAACAGTCACACACTCCTGTGCAACTGTTTCACTTACAACCACACACTCCTACATGACTATTTGACTAACAATCGCACACTCCTACGTGACTGTCTGAAAGTCACGCATGTGCATGGTTCATATTTGTACAGTCGTGCACATTTGCGCAGATATTACTCAAACAACCGCGCACAAGGCCAACCCACCTTCCGCGCGACTGAAACCCTGAGCACTATGCACATATGCGCAGTTACCATTGATACAGTCACACACTATGTGTATATTTAGAAATTAAACCCATGCAGATATGTGCGAGGATCACATTATCTCCTGTGTGAACCCACCCCCACACTAAAAAAAAGTTCGTACGGCCCCCTACCCTCCCAAAATCATTCTTACACTATGCAATAGGTTTTGACGACTTACCTGGGTCTCTCTCCACTCGAATTCAACCTCATTTTCTCTCCCATGACTTAGAAACATCCACATAGGTAGCTCTCAGGTATCCACAACAAAAAGTACATATGAGGTGGTTATGTGGCCCCCATGCCCTTATATATGCCCTTTGGCCCAACTTCCTCACGTCTGTTCGGGAGCCTTTGAGATCCATTTCTCACACTATTCACACCCATGAGATCCATATTCCCTCACCTTGACAATGTTACTCTCAGATTCTCATTCCAGTCCAGAGCCCCGGGAACCCCCTTTGGCCACCCTGGGCATAGGTATGCATCCCTTGTCCACATTTAATTATCAATGCAACTGTTATACACATGTTTCGTAGATTTTAACCTTGTACAATATTTAATGCAAACAAATCTTCAGTAAAAGAACATAAAAAATACAATGGAAAATACAAACATTACACATATATGTTTCCCCTGGAAACCCATACCGGGAAAACCAACATATTCCATATTCATTCATAGTGGTACGTTGTTTACAATACAATATACATATAGGATCCAACGACATCCAAACCCCTAACCGAATGACCTGGATTAGTCAACAACCTTAATTCCTTAACCAAAAATAGAAAACTATCGGCAAAACCCATGTGCCAAAAAAACGCTCAATAATGGACACACAAATTGAGGCAACATGAAAAACAAGGAAAAAATGAGACATCTTTCCCGAAACTACTACTCGTACAAAGAATATAACCGATACCCAACATTCTCCCACTTGTTTTTTTCTTTTCATATAGAGGGTTACAGGGTTAAGTAGTCAACAATCTAGGGCAGCAATGCCCATGGACCCTCTACACCAAGAGAACTTCTCAATGCTCATAGATTTTTTTAATGAATCAACAACATTCTTCAAAGTGTCCACCCTCATCAACAATACTTTCTTTTCTTCAACCATGTCTCTCACAAAGTGATATTGAATATCAATATGCTTTGTATTCGAATGATAAGTTGGGTTCTTCGCCAGAAAAATTGCACGTTGACTGTCACAATCTATCCTTACATCTTGTGGTACCAACCCAATACCTGAACACAATATTTGTAACCATATTTCTTCCTTACTTGCATGAGTGGCTGCCATGTATTTAGCTTCTGTAGTTGAAAGTGCCACTACAGCATGTCTTTTGCTCATCCAACTTATTTCTCCTACAAACAGGTTAAACACATACCCACTTGTAGATCTCCTACAATCCAGATCTCCATCCTAGTCTGCATCTACAAAGCCATGTATATCCAACACTATGTCCAATATCGGTCTTCCTTGGTAGCACAATCCATAGCTAGCAGTGCCACTCAAATACCTAAAAACCCTTTTTACTGTTGTCCAATGCTCCTTCCTTAGTTTTGACATATACCTTTTCAAAACTCCCATTGCATGTGCAATGTTAGGTCTAGTACAAACCATTGCATACATCAAACTGCCAACTTCACTCGTATATGGAACACGAGACAATTCCTCCTCCTCTTCATGTGTCTTGGGGCACTGATCAACAGATAACTTTACACCAACAAGAATAGGAAACTTGATTAGTTTACATTCATGCATATTAAACCTCTGCAATATTGTATCAACATATTTTCTCTGATTTAACTAGAGTTTCCTCTTTTTTCGATATATTTTAATTTCCATTCCCAAAATTAAATTTGAAGCATTGAGATCCTTCATGTCAAATTTAGAGGACAACTAAGTTTTCACATCCTGGATAATCTCCTTTTTTTTTCCTATCAACAACATGTCATCCACATACAAGACCAAATAAATCAAATGATCACCAATTAATTTAAAATACACACAATGATCCTCTTTGATTCTTGTGAAGCCAAGTCCCAACATATAAGTATCAAATTTTTTATACCACATCCTTGGTGATTGTTTCAAACCATACAGGGACCTTTTTAGCTTGCATACCAGCTCCTTCTTTCCCTTCACAACAAATCGTTCTGGTTGCTTCATATATATTTCTTCTTCCATATCCCCATGTAGGAATGTTGTCTTCACATCCATGTGTTCTATTTAAAAATCAAATGAAACAACAACAGATAACAAAAATCTTATAGAGTTTAAATTGGCAAAAGGAGAAAAAATCTCACTAAAATCAATTCCCTCAACCTGGGAATAACCCTTTGCTACTAATCGATCTTTTTATTTCTCCACTTTTCCTTCTGCATTCAATTTATTTTTAAATACCCATTTGTTCCAATGGTATTTCTTCCATTTGGAAACTCCACTAGATCCCAAGCCTCATTCTTATCCAAGGCTATCATTTCTTCAGCCATGGCCTTTTTCTAGAGATTTCCATCCTATGAATCCACTGCCTCCATGACATTTCTAGGATCATCATGAGTAATAGTCAAAGAAAAATTTGAACGAAAATTAGATGGAGTATACCTTTCCTATAGCCTTCTTTCTCGAACCGATCTCCTCAATACTGGAGTATGAGAATATTCTTCTTCTGATTCATGTTCTTCTATAGAGTTTGATTCATCATCATTTAAATAAAACTCAATTTTATATGGTTATTCCTTACTTGGTAGGACTTCCTGTTAAACAACATCCTTCATTACTCTAAATACCACATCTCGACTATACACTATGTTGGCCCTCGATCAAGTTTTGAGAAAACGTTGGTCAAATTTGGCCCACTTTTGGACTTCGACACGATGGTCAAAGAAGGAGTGGCCAGGCAGAGATGAGATTGTGGATATCACTTATTTTTTGGGCTATGTGGACCCAGTAAGGGGTTCTCTAGGGTTTTGTAATGGGTTTATGGGATGTCGTCCCAAGGGGTTTTCCCATGTTTAGGCCTTATTGTAAGGGTTTGTAAAAGTATAAATAAAGAAGAATGTATTGTAGAAGTAGCTAAGTGCAAGTAGTTTGAGTTTCTTTGTGCAAAGGAATGTATGTGTGTTAAGGATTTGTGCTCGATAGAGAGTTGGCTCTATGAATTGACCTAGTTGTGGAAGGAGGATCTAGTGCTTAGTGCACAGATCTCCAGTCTTATGCGAAGCTCGACTATGTCGCTTAGTGCACAGGAGTGAATGAATGTAATATCTCGACAGATAATAAAGAGGTGAAGCAGTTGGTGGACGTAGCCCCACATTGGAGTGAACCACATATATCTGGTGTCTCATGGTTTTCTTTGTGCTATGTTATTTCTGTTATGAATCTGCTTAGTGCTTTGATTATGTTGTGTAATAGATAGATCTTTTATTGGTTAAAGTGATTTACTTGTGTTAAGGGTAAATGAATTCTAGATTTAACTGATAATGCTAAGTGCTAAGTGCTCAGGGTATATATTCATTCATTGTTACTGCGTCAATCTATCTTTGACTATGTCCTGCGGTGTTAATTAAGATAAGAAACTAATGCATGTTATTTCCTAAGTGTTAATAGACTATTTTGTGAAGTGATTTTATCATAGATCTATGTCCCATCTTGGTTATAGACACCTCTGTCCTATAACCCCCCCTGTTTCTACCTTGGGTAAGACTTTGCCTGCTTTGTAGGTGTTTTCGAAAGGGCCGGTAGTCGAGGTTTTGTTGGTGCATTGTTAAGCATTGAACCTTGTGTCTTCCCCTATGCCAACAAATGGTTATGTTTCTAGGACCTGAAACTATCATTGCTGGGAACTGAAGTAAATAAAAAGAAGCTCTATACGTAGATATGTTGCTGGAGTACATAGTACTCTAATTGACTTGCGAAGCTTTGTGCTAAGAAAGTAAGTTGTTCTAAAGAAAAGAGCTAAGATCCTAAAAGAGGTAATGATGCAAACCCCCTACCTCTGCCTCGGCAAGGTCCACTGACCTCCCGGTCAAGGATTGTTCTTCTCTCTATCGAGGTGAAGAAGCTCTTTGATTCCCTAATGGAATCCCACAAACAAATATCCATAGGTCCTTTTTATGAAACTTGCCCTGTGTGAACAAGAACCAAGCACGAGCTTCACCTCCACGTGACCATGGGCTGTGACCACGCGCTTACATAAAAAGTGTTTCGAGACTTTGCATGTCAGGACTTAGAAATATGAGCCACCCTTGAATCCCAAACTCCTGAGCTTCGAAAAAGGGCTTAGCGATCGTTAGCTCCCTATGATCACATGACCATTCCCATGACCACAGGCTTAACCTAAAAGGCACGTCGCATTTTGTGACTTCAGGATTTTCACATGCGAGTTGCTCCTGACTCATTTCTTCCCGAACTTTCGATCCCCAATGTTCCGATCGACGATATTTTCTCTTAGCTCTAGCTCCTCTCACTAGGCCCCTATAACTATGATGACGGAAAAACCAAGTGCCAACTCAAAAGGTGTTTTAGGATTTCGTGTATCGCGAGTTCTCGCTGCTTCCACCTTTGACCTTTTCCTCATGTGAGTCAGTGAAATGTTGGTCTCTCGCCATGCATCCCTCCAAATGGACAACTCTGATGATGTCAGGGTAGCCAATGGCTACGACGTTTTTGCGAGTTTTCACTTCACAAACTCTACCGACTTTTCTCTTTGACTTATTCACTCTGCGAGTCAACGAAATGATGACCCTTCGCCACATTCCCTCCTTGACAGTGGACAGTCCTGATGATTTCGAAATGATCAATGGCTATGATATTTTTCAGAACGATCAATGGTTGTGATCTTTTCATAATGATCAAGGATTGTGATCTTTTCGCGAGTTCGCATTTCACAAATTCTCATGAATGTCTCTTTGACCTCTCCAAGTCGCGAGTCAGTGAAATGATGAACACTCACCACGCGTCCCTTCTGGTGGATAGTCCCGATGATTTTGGAACTTGTCTCGTTCACCTTCCTCCAGATCCAACAACTGTTGGTCCCCACGCCAGATCCGACAACTCAGATTTGTTTTCCTCCTGCACTCATTTCGCGTTGTCTAGATGTGGATTTCAATGGTCCATATCTTCTCCTCTGCAGCTGATATACGACCACTGTGATCTCCCTCTTGAGCTTCCGCCTTCTCCCAGACTTAGAATATATCTCATGTTTCGAAGGCTACGACCTTCATTTCTTCTGTGAACCCTGTAACTTTGAGTCACGTCTGTGTTCTGGAAAAATTATCCCTCCTGAGCTTTGGTAATGGATTTTGACCTTGGCTCTGGCACATTCTTGTGCTCTGCGTGAAAACTTGCACTGTCTCTCGTGAGCTTAGGAACTTCGAAACAATTTTCCTCTACACACACTCTTTGTGATACCTCTTCTGAGCTTTTAGTTGGCTTAGTATATAAGGGACTCGACCCTTCTACATCTTTCAACACTTCATCTTCGTGTTGTCCTGGTGCAGTACTTGCACAGGTCTTCCTCCAGAGTATTCATCAACAATGTTCCTTGCTCTCCTTGAAAGGATGTAAGTTCCCTCCTAGAAACGTTTGCTCAAGCATGCCTGGCTGAGCCTGCAGAGTATTCAACAACTCTATAAGTGTCTTTGTTGACACTTCCCTTATCTATAAACTTGGAATAGAGTTCTCCTCGTGCACTCTTTTCACTCACTCGACCCCCACCTGATAGAGCTCTACAGAACCTTCATTTAGGCTTCTTTCTCTTTGTTCCTTCCTCTACACAGTCTTACCTTCAAGGTATTCAACAACCTTGAGGCTTCTCCCTTGAGTTAATGATTCCTCTGGTGTTCCCTCCTGGTACATTCTTTTCTGACTCCACAGAGTTCAGATGCACACTCCTTGCGCTAGATACAGAACCTCAATTGTTCTGTTGTGCACTCCTTGCATAGCCTAAAGAACCTAGACTGAATTCAGAAAACTCTCAGATAGGTAGTAAAATCTATCTATCACTTGTAGACGAAATCTAACATACATCTACAGCATACAAATGACATTCAATTTCATAAACACACATAGACAAATCATGGGCAGGAAAAAATGCTTTGTATTAATCTCAAATGCATGTACAATGTGTTTACAAAAACTGGACTGCTACAGAGTCTCCGTTCCCTCAAGATATCTCTTATAACTTCTAAGACCTCCTTAGGCCTCTCTCTCTACCTGAGATCTCCCTCTAAAGTCTCCTTCTTTCCTAATTACAAAAGAGGGCTCTACGAGCTTATCCTCTTCACCGCCTTAGTGTTATCACTTTCTGTGCTACAACATTGTACTCCTACGGCTACCTTCTATAAATGTATACCCAGACCCTTCTACATCTTGGGATTTCTATAGGAAACCATTTAAGGCAACCTCAACCACTACCTGTACAAATGCGTGGCCGGCTCTTACATCTTTACAACATGAATGATCTGTATCAGATCATATTTCAAAATTTAAAAGTGGGAGGTTCAGCGCCTCTCCATTTCTCCATTGCGTGATGGTGCATGTGTTGAGGTGGAGCAATGCTCCTGCATTATGTAAGCTTTGTGCTTTGGTAAGAGAAAGATAAGTGAATTTTTTTTTTTTGAAAGCATGAATTTAAGTATGTTTAATAGATTTTGTCCTAGTCTGAAGGCTAGGGCATAGTTGAAAGAAAGAGTTGATTTGAGTAAATTTAATGGAAATGAAGAAAGAAATGTTATTCCTATGCATATAAAGAGTTTTTGGACTAATAAGTGGATGCAAGAAACTAGATTTTTTTTTTGCAGATTGCAGGTCCAACACTATGATCCTAGGGGAAGTACACAATACAGAAAAGGTTGGGTAACATTTAAGAGAAAAAGAGGATTGACTTTGTGTTATAACTGCAGAAGGTCAGGACATCTTGCTAAGGAATGTCATGGAGGAGGCCCTATTTGTATTTATTGTAAGGTTGTTGGTCATGAGGTTGAGGATTGTCCAAGGATTATTGCTAAAGTTGAAGGGATGAAAATGAGACAAGAAAACTATGAAGAAAGTCAAGAGACTAAGGGAACGTTAGAAATTCATAAAGAGAAAGGGTCAGAGGAAGTTTAGACTACGTTATTATAGTTGAAATAAATGATGGATGTTCATAAAGATGTCAGTTTACGAGAGATCCTGAAAGAAAAACAATGCATAAGTACAAGATTAGAAGACTTCGACATAGACTGTGTCTTGGATGAAGAAACACAAGTGAATATTATGATAGAAGAAACTTGGGAAATTTTGGGAAAGCCTACTATGGTACCTTCTTTAGGAAGGATAGGCTTGTTTAAGGGTAAGATGATAACTTTATGTGGAAGAGTAACTATTGTACCTATTATTGTTCATGGAACATTGACTGAAGAAGAATTTGAATTCATTAGGTTTGTTGGGAACAATGCCCCTTTCCCGTTGTTGTTAGGTAAGACTTGGATTGAGAAGGATAAGATAAGAAGGAAATTCGAGGAAGAAACTACAGAAAAGAAAAAGAAATAATTAAGGGATTTCATAGCTAGGAAAATAGACCGACTAATAGAAGAATGAGAGGATAAGTCGAAGCAATAGAACAAAGTAACAATGCAGGAGGGACAGAAAGCAAGAGAATTAGATATCAATATTGAAAGAATGAAAGAAGGCTTGAAGAACCTATCTAGTCAAGAAATACGTATGCCCACTTAGGAAATGTTAAGAAAAGGGATATTAACATCAGAATCTTTGAAGGTACCTCAAAAGTGAGAAGCCATTATGCTAGGGGAATATAAGAATAAAACTGGAAATAGGATTCGAGAAATAGTTAGAGAGACTTAGATAATAGGAAAGAAGGAAAGGAAACTCAATATAAAGAAGGCTAAGTTGGAAAATCTACAAGAAGTTACAAAAACCATATGGAAGACTTCATAAACTAGAACCTTGAAGGAGGCAGGCTCGCAAGTTTTGAACCTCGTTGGAACAACAGGTATGTGTAGAATTCAACTTTGCATTGGGGAAGTTATATGACCATTGGAGGCGCCCTGACCATTAGAATGACGCTCTAGAACGGTTATAAAACACATTTATGGGCTTATGGACCACCTTTGGATGTTGAGACTGTGCCATAACGGATATATGTACATTGATGAAATCATTTCCTAGCCGTTGGAAGATCCTTCACGATACCCCACTTATTGAACTCATCGATCATTGCATTGGGACCACTTTTTTCTACCTGTGATTAACTGAGCTAAGTAGAGAATTGTCTGAGTTTAGAGCTGTGCTATTTGAAACTAGACCCTACCTGTTTGTTTGTCTACCCTGCCTGTTTGTTAAAAATTAGAATGTCGGGCAAACCTAGTGAATTGGAGAAGTCTATCGAGGAACTTCTTAAGAAGCTAATGGTCGAAAAACCGATATCTGAAGGTATTCAAGCATCGTTGACTAGGGGAATGCAGGATTCCCCTTCGACCAAACGTCGTTCTGACTGTGTCAACCCCATAACTGAGTAGTGAAGTAAGCACCATAGCGATCTGGATAATGTGAAGCAGATCCCATCGATTCTACCTGAATACTTTCCTCCTCTGGCTGGAATTGTTAAATGCGACAGTATTGTTGGCCCTTGGTTATGGAAGGAAGTGGAGAACAAGGGAGAAAAGGTAAAAAGTGAACTTTGCGGGAGACACAGTGACTGTCATTGATCAAAGTAAGAAAAAGAGCAAAGAAGACAGAGAAAGGTACGAAAAAGAAAGACATTGGATGAGAAGATCAAGGATGATAGATCATAAAGGAAGAGGGATCGAGGACAACTCAAGAAAACGACCGTTGGATGGTTTGGAGAACCGCGTGAAAAGGAAGGAAAGACAGGCTGGCAAAGCCCGAAAAAAGTGGATCAAGTTGACCTAGGGTTTTAGACACCTAGGGTTTTGGTATTTAGGGTTTTGGCACCTAGGTTTCAGCCTAAGGTTGTTGGTGAGTTATTTTAATGTATAAATAGAGGTTGAGAGGACATGGGTCAGGCCGATACTGTTGTTGAGCATTGTTATTGATTCTTGTTCATTGAGAGAATATTGTATTGTGAGCGAAAGAAGGGCTAAGAGTAAGAACCTTCTGGCATTGTAAGATCTTCAGCTAGGTGTAAAGATCAAGTCCTGCAGCTGGGTGCGTAGGAAGGAGAGAGAGAGAGAAGAGAAAGAATATCTTCTAGCTAAGAAGCATAGATAAGAACTATAAGCTTTACTTTAATAAATCATAAGTACAGTTATGTGGACATAGCCCTAGAGAGAGGGTGAACCACGTATATCTGGTGTTATGTTTGTATGATTGATTCTTTATCTTTGTCTGTGATATACTATTATTGCATTATTGTATTAGATCAGATCTATAATAAGGTGGAGTAGATATTAGTGATAAGTAAGCTAAGTACACTACATTGTATTGTGTTAATAACCACTTGATATTCCCTTGGTTGTAGACATCTCTATCCTGCAACCCCCCCATAGCTACTTCGGGTGAGACTGCATCTGCTTCACAGGTGTTGTCGAGAGGGCTAGTAGTTAGGGCTTGTTGGTGCGCTCTTGGAGTGAACCTTGGGTCTGCCCCTGCACCAACAAATGGTTATGTTGCAGGGACTGGAATCTTGTTGAGGGAATTTAAAGGTGGTTCCCATCGAAGACAGAGATTCAAGAGTGGATAGAATATCAAGAGAGGGACTTCGTTGAAGCCCAAAACAAGAACCCTAAGATGAGTATTGAGGATTGGTTACAAAGATACATTTTCACCGACATTCATGAGATCTTCTTTGGAGGGATCCATCAGGAGTTGTTTGAGTGGTTGGATAGGTTAGTTGATACCCAGTTTGAGACCATATCTAGACATCCTATGGTTTGGACATATGCGAAGATCCAGAGGGTTAAAAGAGTCGACAACACTATACCCAGAGCAATAGATCATTGGTTTGATAGTACCATTGGAGGGTATATCACCAAATTTTTTGTTGGCAGATTAGAATCATATAGCCAAGCTAAGAGATATTTTTTCAAAGGACCCAGAGGAAAATTTATGCACTTTCTGAAGCTGAGAATCAACATGTTGCTGCATGAAAAGAACGTCTTGAAAATACAGTAGATCGGGTGGATTTGAAAAGGCTAATGTTCAAGAACTCGGACAGCGACAACGACACAGAAGCGGGATATATGTGCAGTGGAAGAGTATTTCAAGGGGTTCACCTTGAGAACATATTTAAGAAAAAATATGGAGAAGAAGGTTTCTATAGTGGAGAAGAGGCAGATCTGACAAACGAAGAACATTCAGAACCCACCAGAGCAGAAGAAGGGGAAGTTGAAGAACTTCGCCGAAACAAGCCAGAAACCTCGGGAACTACACGTAACACTAAAGTAAGTACTATTAACCCTCCTATTGCCTCAATAATACCATGTATTCAGAATAGTCAGAATCATCAGAGTCCACAGAGTACTACTACTAGCAGTTCAACATCTACTCAGAAAGGAAACATAGATAGATCCATGGCAGATGAGATGAGACTCCCTATCTTTAGAGGATATGGATCTAAAGATCCTAATCAGCATTGGTTCCTATGTGAGGCCATATGGAACATTAAAAATATTACCAACGAAGCTGTTAAAAGAAACTAGTTTAGCACTACGCTTAGAGATCGCGCGTTGAGATGGTACATGAAGCTTGTCCAGGGACTTGCGCAACCTAAACCATTGAATGAGATCAAGAACACGTTGATTGCAGAGTTTAAAAAAACTAAGTCGGAGTCAAAATGTATTATAGATATGGAGGAGATCAAGCAAAAGGTGGTTGAACCTATCTGGGAGTTTGATCAGAGATTCAAGACCCTAACTGGAAGATTGACTTTTAAGATCCCAGATGAATAGAATAAAGAATGGTTCATCGCTGCTCTTTTACCAAATATCATATTTCCCCTGATGCAACAGAAGATTGCTTCATAGGCAGAAGCATTGGAGATCGCCATGAAGCTTGAATCAGCCCCCATGGGAGAGTCTAGCTTAGGTATGAGCCAGATCTTGAGCCAGCTGACTAGTTTGTCTCTGCAGGTCGAGGATATGAAGAAGGATAAGGGGAAGGATAAAAGAGAATATATATGGTGTGTAAGATGCAAAATATAAGGTCATGATAAGGAAAATTGTCCCCTATTCCATGAATATTTGGCCTCAAGAGCACTGAGCCCCTAAGCAATTTAACCTACCCTGGTGTGAAGTATGCAGTAACTGACATCACCCTGCTGAGTGTTATTACATGCAGAAGTATGTTCAGACACCTGCAAACCTATACTACACCTTCTGTAAGTCAGTATGGCATGATGATAGAGAATGTAGGGCCTATGATCTCATGCATGAAAGGTCAAGAGATGTATACAATATCCAAGGTGAAGTACAACAAGAAGGAAACACTACCCAGTACAACTCCCCGGGAAGAGGAAACTTCAATCCTCGTGGTGGATATAGAGGATGAGGAAGAGGAGGAGGAATGGGTCAAGGCCGAGGAAATATAATTTGTTATAACTATTCGCAGCCAGGACATCTAGAAAGGGATTGTCAGAACCCTTGTATGATTTGCAGTTATTGCAATTCTTTTGAGCATGTTATAGAAGATTGCCCTATGTTGTTGGCTAAGATTCAAGAAAGACGAGGACCTCAATAGAACCACAAGTACAATTGATATATGTTGAACCTCACGGAGAATACCTGAGAGTCATTGTTATTACTCAAGGAGGCGCTACTACAGGAGAAGATGAATGGTTCAAGGAAAGATCGCAGAAGATTTAGGTATGAAGAAAGCTGCAGAGAAGACTCGGGCTTTTGATGCAAAGAAAGAAAGACAAATCTTTGAGGAAGCAAGACAGGAGTTCAAGAGGGACCAAGGGTCCTCATCAAAAACACAACCAAAAATAAGAGAATATGGAATGCCTCAGGCATTTGATCAGTCGACTTCGCCGAAGCAAGGAAAATAGGTAAGCAAGCTCATGGAATTTATATATACTTGTATTAAGCTAATCCAAGATGAAAATGTTGTAAGGGAACTTCATAATTTAATCAAGCAATATGAGCTAGGAAAGATAGACCCCTTGTTGAATAGGGAAGTAGACCAAATTGGGAAAAGGAAAAGGACAAACAAAGAATTACACTTGAATGCTCAGATAGGAGAGTATGACATAGACTATGTGGTCCTCGACTTAGGGTCTGAGGTTAATGTCATGACGAAGCAAGCTTGGGCACTAATGGGAAAACCAAAGTTATTTTATTCCCCTATAAGGCTTAGGATGGCTAATCAACAAGCTGTCAACCCATTTGGAAGATTGGAGCATGTCCCTGTGGACATCGACGGAGTTAGAACCTTTGCAGATTTTGAGGTAATTGAAATTGTTGATGACAACTTCCCTTACCCTGCATTGCTAGGAATCGATTAAGCCTTTAACAATTCTACTATCGTTGATTTGAAGAAAAGACATATGACATTTGAAAAATATGGCCTTAGGGTCATTGTACCCTTAGATCCAGATGAGGGTCAGCGATACACAGAAACCATCAAAGAAGAAGATCATGCATACGAACTGGAAAACATCTACAAACTAACAGCCAGACAATAGGATTACATCAACCCTACAGCTGATGGGAAAATAAGCTGGTGAAGTGACAACATGTGTTCATTAGATTCAGAAGAAGCATTGGAAAACTGGCAGAACTAGATGTATGAAGTATCTACCAGAAGATGTGCTAGATTAACCAGAGAAGTTTGCTGGATTGGCACAACAGTAAGTAACTTACCCACATTTGATGGGTTGAACCCCTTAGAAGCCTTCCTATCAGATTTTGAAACAAGTGTACCAATACAACAGAGATTGTTAGCAATGGGTGAGGCCCTGAAATCCACACCAACAAGATGGTGGGGGACACATAAAAGAAACATCACAGACTGGACACAATGTCAAACCTTGATGACAACATAGTTCTCAGCACAAGCAATAAGTTGCGAAGTCAGGTATACTAGTCGAAGTTGCCCAAAGGACCATGCGCGAAGCTACGAAGAGGCCTGGAGAAATATTCCTCGATAACAATGGGTGTACAGATTCATTAACACATTGGACACAACCCCTATCAATTGGTACCTTCAAGCGGAGCTGAGCCTCGTCACTGCATATTGGGAAGGTATGATTCAAAATTTTATCACCACCTTTTTATTTGAGAATGAATATCTTTCAATAGACCAAGCATTACAAATTGTGAGACAAAAGGTATTCGAAGAGGCATTTATCCTCCCAATGAAACAAGAAGAGGATGAATGGACTGTGCCTCTCCAGAAATTGCAGGGCTGCTACAACATCAATGTCGATGATGATGATGATCTGAGGAAGGTAAAAATCACTGAAACAGAAGGCCAAAGAGATGTGAAGGGACTAGGATTTGAACTACCATTTATTGGGAATCCAATCAAGATCAAAAAGGTCAATATTGGAACAAAGGAGACACCAAATCTTGCCAATATCGGAGATTATTGGGACGCTGCTACCATTGAGAAGATTATAGAGTTATTGCACGAATATCAATACTTGTTTCCAACCAAGTTCAATGATATGAAGGGAATCAAAGGACCTATGGGAGATATGAGAATACCTTTGAAACCAGATGTGAAACCAGTGAAACAAAGACCCTACATACTGAACCAAAAATACAAAGAAAAAGTGAATATTGAGCTCGACAGAATGCTGGAAGAAGGGATTAATGAAACTATCGAAGAATCAGAGTGGATCAGCCCTATGGTGGTACAAGACAAGAAGACAGGAGAAATCAGAATCTGTGTGGAACTCAAGAAGTTTAATGATGCATGTCTGCATGACCCCTTCCCTACACCATTCACCGATGAAGTGCTAGACAATGTGGGAGGTCAAGAAGTATATTCTTTTATAGATGGATTTTTAGGATATCATTGGATCTGAATCGCCAAGGAGGATCACCACAAGACCACATTTTCCACTGAATGGGGATCCTACCAATACATAGTGATTCCATTTGGATTGAATAATGCCCCAACCATCTTCTCCAGGGTGGTGGTTGAAGCATTTAAATAATTTTTGCACAAATTATTAGAAGCCTATTTCGATGACTGGACTGTGTTTAGCTTGCTGAAAAACCATATTGAATGTCTAAGACTAATGTTGGATAAATGCAAGCAGTGCCAAATTGATTTAAATTTGAAGAAGTGCATCTTCTTCTCACCATTTGGAGTGTTATTAGGCCATATTGTATGCAAGCAGGGATTGCTGGTTGATCCATATAAAGTTGCAATTATTGTTGATTTACCACCTCCTACTTCTGTTAAACAACTACGAACTACTCTAGGACATACTGGTTATTATAGTAAATTCATGAAAGTCTATGTCCAAATTACAACACCGATGGAGAAGTTGTTGAAGAAGGACTGACATTTTGGTTGGACAGATGAATGCCAGCAGAGCTTCGACACATTGAAACAGAAGATGGTCACTACGCCCATTCTGGTCTTTCCAGATTGGAGAAAAGAATTTCATGTGCATGTCAATGCATTGTCCATTGCATTGGGAGATGTGTTAGCATAGCTGAGAAAAGGAGACATCGATCACCCGTTAGCCTTTTCTAGCAGGAAGTTATCTACAACAGAAATTAACTATACCACTACAGAAAGAGAAGGATTAGCCAGAGTGTACGTGGTGTAAAAATTTCGACACTACTTGTTGGGAGGACACTTTAAAATGTTCACAGATCACTCTGCGTTGAAGTACCTAGTCAACAAGCCAGTGTTGGGGGGGTGGATATGCAGATGGATTCTACTGTTTCAAGAATATGATTTTGAAATCATAGTTAAGCCAGGAAGAATGAACAACAATCCTGACCACTTGTCGAGGCTGGAACATGGTGAAGAGCCCACTAGTTTGGAGGATACACTGTCGGATGCACAGCTTCTCTCCATTAGGAAACTTGATGACCACTTCACATACATAGTCCAGTTCCTATCAACAGGAATGGCACCTAGTGAGTATACAATTCCCCAGAAGAAACAACTCGTGGTGCGCGCTGTAGACTTTTCACTTATTGCTGGTCAACTATACAAACTGGGACCTGATGAGATACTAAGAAGATGTGTTATGGAAATAGAGTGACCACTGATCCTTGCAGAATCTCATGAAGGCATCGTAGGAGGACACTACGCAGGGAGAGAAACTACGCAGAAGGTCTTGCGAACTGGACTTTGGTGGCCTACCTTACACAGAGATGCTAAGGAGTATTCTAGAGCATGTGATGTATGCCAGAGAGTTGGGAAACCATCCAGATGGTATGAAATGCCATTATCACCTTAGATGACCCTACAAGAATTTGAAAAGTGGGCCATTGACTTCGTGGGACCTATAAACCCACCAGGAAAATGCACAAGAGTAAGGTATATCATTACTGCGACATAATACTTAACCAGATGGGTCAAAGCCAAAGTAGTTAAAGACTGTAGTGCAACTACAGCTATGAATTTTATATTTGATGAAATAATAACCGTGTTTGGATGCCACAAAATCCTTATGAGTGATCAAGGCACACATTTCATCAATAATACAGTTGAATCCCTGACTGAAGAATTTGCAGTCCACCATCAGAAGATCACACCTTACCATCCATAAGAAAATGGAACAATTGAAGAATTCAATAAGATCTTGGAGACAACATTAACGAAGATTTTCATTGTAAATAGGGACGACTGGGACTTAAGAGTACCTGCAGTACTATGGGCCTATTGAACCACTTGTAAGAAATTAACAATGCAGACTCCTTTCAAGTTAGTTTATGGTCTCAAAGCTATTGTCCCGATGGAATACTTGGTACCAAGCTTAAGAATTGTTGCATTTACAGACATGGATGATACTGGCGTTGTTCAAGAGAGGCTTGCATAGTTGGTTGAAATGGAAGAAGACCGATTCATTGCAAGATTCCACCAGGAGGTCCAGAAGGAACGAGAGAAGGCATATCATGATAGGCACATCAATAAGAAGACAATATTCAAGAAAGGTGACTTAGTACTGGTATATGACAGTAAGTTTATAAGACACCCAGGGAAGTTCAGAACGCATTGGCTAGGACCATATGATATTGCCTATGTTACAGAAGGAGGAGCTATGCAACTGAAAACATTGAAGGGAGAATGGAAGGAAGTATTGGTGAATGGGAGTTAGTTGAAGTTGTACTATGACAACCAACTACCTCGTAGTTCCTAGTAGACACAACTAGAAAAGGGTCTAGGTACCAGGTACAGTTGAAAATGGGTACCAGACACAGAAAATATAGTCTGCACAAGGAGGAAGAAGAAGCATAAAGCATAAGGTAAAGGCTGCACTGTGTAGTCCACAACCGAAGAAAAACAGAAGGATCAGATCTGAAGTGCCTCAGGATGAGTCACAGGTGAGTGTTGGGGGCCTGTTGGCCCTTGGTTATGGAAGGAAGTGGAGAACAAGGGAGAAAAGGTAAAAAGCGAACTTCGCAGGAGACACAGTGACTATCACTGGGTCGAAGTAAGCAAAAGAGCAAAGAAGACGGAGTGAGGTATGGAAAATCAAGCCATTAGACGAGAAGATCGAGGATGACAGATCAAAAAGGAAGAGGGATCAAGGAAAACTCAAGAAAACAACCATTGGATGCTATGGAGCACCGTGCGAGAAGGAAGGAAAGACAGGCTGGTGAAGCCTGGAAAAAGTGGATCAAGTTAACCTAGGGTTTTGGTATTTAGGGTTTTGGCACCTAGGTTTCAGCCTAAGGCTGTCGGTGAGTTATTGTAATGTATAAATAGAGGTCGAGAGGACCTTGGTCAGGTCGGTACTATTGTTGAGCATTGTTATTTATTGTTGTTCATTTAGAGAATATTGTATTGTGAGCGAAAGAAGGGGTAAGAGTAAGAACCTTCTGGCATTGTAAGATCTTCATCTGGGTGCAAAGATCAGGTCCTGCAGCTGGGTGCGCATGAAGGAGAGAGAGCGAGAAGAGAAATAAGATCTGCTAGCTAAGAAGCACAGATAAGAACTGTAAGCTTTACTTTAATAAATCATAAGCACAGTTCTGTGGACGTAGCCCTAGAGAGAGGGTAAACCACGTATATCTGGTGTTATGTGTGTATGATTGATGCTTTATCTTTGTCTGTGATATACTATTATTTCATTATTATATTAGATCAGATCTATAAGAAGGTGGAGTAGATCTTAGTGATAAGTAAGCTAGGTACACTGCACTATATTGTGTTAAGAATTACTTGATATTCCCCTGGTTGTAGACATCTCTGTCCTACAACCCCCCCATAGCTACTTCAGGTGAGACTGCATCTGCTTCACAGGTGTTGCTGATAGGGCCAGTTGTTAGGGCTTGTTGGTGCACTCTTGGAGTGAACCTTGGGTCTTCCCCTATGCCAACAAGTATCCCTCAATATTATGAGTACTCTCTCTTCACTATGTACATTCTGAAAGGAATTCACATAGTTGGGAGTCAGTTAGGACAGATACCGTTGTTGAAGAACAATGACTTCAACTTAGGAGACTGGAAGAACTATGCCATGTTGGATCCTCACCGCTATTTAATGAAGACAAATGGAAATAAACCTCACCTCATATCGTAGTGTTGGATTAAGGGGTTGGCGCAGTCCACCATGTTGAACTTGATGAAGATCCCGCATTTTTCCCACCACCAGGAGGTTAAATCTTGTGTTAAAATCCTTCTATCATGCTATCATGGAGGATATCTATGGCTAGACAGAAGGATTACTGTGGATCTTGTGCTGATCCACCAGTTCATAGGTTTAAGTGTGAAGGGTCCTGACCCATAGCATTTTTATCCAGGGAAGGCCTCAGACCGTTCATTAGCACAGCGTATCAAAGAATCTTACAGAGAGGTAGAAAAAGGAAAGTGAGGTTACAAGGTATCCTCTATACAAGATGGCGCAGTGTGCCTTTCTTATCAACTCTTAGCTGGAAAGGTAGTGAGGAAGAACTGCCCCACACAACTCACTAGGTTCATGGTGGACCTCGTGTCGACGATTAAAATTGCAATGAGGATTTCACCCACAAATTATTTCTAAAAGCCTAATAATTATAAGCTAATAATATATATAATACTAGTAGGTGGGACCCCCTTGTATATTATATATCAAATTTGGTTCTTATTTCATGTTTATGTTGTTGTTCGACACTATTTACATGGTTGATGAAATATTGGTTTTATTGGCGATGGATAACGCCTATTATATATTGGTTCTAATTGCGACAATTGAATGATGGATAAGGCATGTTATGTTTTTTCCATTGCTCTAGGCTCCATTTTTATGTTACAATGGCCTATTTTATCTATTTTAATCATTGCTATCTGTTCTCGGATTCATTACTGTGACACCTACAAAAGAGACATGTTAGTAATAATATATAAGAGAAGTTGAAAAGAGATCAAAGCAATATAACAAATGCAAAAGGAAGGGACTATACTATACTAATATGCTAACCTATATGCATTGAAATTTAAATGAGCATGGTTTATCCTAGCTAAAAAGTTAATAGCTATGCGATTTGATTGAGTTATATGAAACATGGTTGATATGTGTTATGGAATAAGTTGGAAATGGATAAATATGATATGGGTGGCATGTTTGACAAGTGATAGATGCTAATTCTGATGCATGGTTTAATTGAATGGTTAATGGATTAGTGGGTTGACATGTACTGATAAATTGAATGACTGGAGGGTGGAGGTGACATGCATTTACTGCACGTCATTCCTACTCCTTCCACTGGCCACCACCCTAGTTTGGATATTGTTCAATTGTGTTTTTCTATGGTTAGGCTCCAACTTTCAAGTAGAGGAAGAACCACTCGACCCAACTCGCATTTTTAAGGTGCTTTTGGTTACAGGTATGTATTTTCTCCATCCATGATCTTCTCTGGTTATGAAATAGATATTGGCTCGAGATGTATGGGTTTGTACTTTCCTTAAGTATGGAAATTGTGTAAAGTGTGATATTTTTTCTGGAATGAATCGTTGATGGTTTTCACTGCAATAATGGTAGAAGTCACAGTGTTATTGGTTGTTCTGAGTGTTAATAGCCATAAAGTCTCTCTGTCATTCTTGTTGTTTTTAGTTGGAGAGTTTCATTTGGCCTAGAGTGGATGGTTGTCTCCACACATTGGTATCACCATACCCAATCTTTTGTTGTTATGGGGTTTATTGGTTTTTAAATGCCTTGTGTCATTGCGCATTGTTTCACTTGGGTATGGGTTGTTCATGCTACTGATGGTTGCGCAATGGGTTATATTTATTTTTATCGACTCTGTTTTATCTCATCATTGTTAGTTGGTTGATTGGGAGAGCCACGAGGGTTATACCATGCGTGTTCTAAGTGTGTTACGAGGCCAAAATGGAGTCTCTCCTATCACAGGAACTATCACCTTGTCTACGAAGTCATTTTTGGTATATCCTGTGTGTACACCGTTGGTCTCAGAGGTTCTCACACGATGATGGGAGTCAACTCTAGTTTACCTGTGTTGGTCCACAAAGAAAACCCTTGATTTCTCAATCCCAATTTTTGATGGAGGGAACTGTTATGGCCTGTCGGGTATACTGTAGGTCATTATGAGTTGTTGGTGTATGGTCGACAGTGTTTGATTTCTGACTCATCTCTGTTTATTTTGTTGATAATGGTGTTGGTTTTGGTATTTAGCCACTGCATTGGTTATTATGGAAATCAATTTGATAAACTCAGCATGGTAATTTGGTTGATTGGATAATTGGAGTGGATGCATAGTCAATGTCTCTTACATTGTAATTGTTTAATTGTTAACCCAACATTCGTTTACAATTGATTAATGCACATCAATGTTTTATGCGTAATATGTTAGTCTGTGTGGGGATCCTACAACATGTTATGTGGAGTTGATAGTTGTTGTGATTGTGAATTTTTAAATTTCCATGGGAATATTGCAATCGTGATGATTATGGTATGGCCATCCACTGTATATGTTATGAATATTATTGATTGGTCCATCAGAGATGGTCACGGGTTTTAAACAAAATGGTTTTGTTGCAAATTTGGTCAAGTTATGAGATGAGATTAGGCTTACTGTTGCTACCTCGTTATATTAATTGATAGCCCAACATTATGGATGTTTGGATTCAGATTAGTTGGATCTATATAGTCACATAAATACTTTGCGTTTTATCGAATGGTCTGTGTATTCCAAGCATAGTATGAATTAAAATGGTGATTGTTGTTTGTGTGTTAAAGTGGCAAGTCGGGATCTTTGCAATTAAAATATTGATGGTTTTATTCGGTTGTCTGTTATATGTGTTGATGAATATCATGCATCATAGCATATATAGACACAGGTTTTGTGACTATTTAACCCCATTGCAATTTAATTATTAAATGAATTGAAGGACAGAATTGGGCACAACTTTTGAGTCTGTGTTTGATGATTGAAATAATTCGTGGGAAGTATTTGATGAGTTGATACTGGACAGAGTGGAAAGAATTGACTATGTATTCATTTGGGAATTGTTTAAAAAAATTAAATGGATAAATGAGAAGAACATAGCTCCTCTACAACTTGTTGTGGAATGCATACTATCTTGTTTTGATGACACTGTGTTACAGATTGGCTATGATAAGTGAGCAAGTTAATGCACATAATTTTTTAAATTTTACACAGTAGTTGTTCTTTTGGCACAGTGATAATTTTGGTTGGTGTTGAATCTTTTACATTGATATGGAATGATTTTATGGATTACTTAATTAATTTTATGAACAGTACCCTCTCTCTTTCCCTACCATTATTTCTCTTTTCACTAATTACAACCCCCTTGCCTTCCCACATTCATTTTTCACTCCCTGTTCTAAAATTTAATTACAGTCAAGAAAAATTATGTATTGAAGCAGTTTGAAGTCATGGTTTCTTCGTTGGATTACAGTGATAATTTATTTGATTTTCATTACTGTTGATTGTTGTTGTCCTTGAGCAATAATCATGTTTCTTTTCCCCCTCATTTTATCATTTTTCGCTCAATAAAAATTGCTTGCATATCCACGGACCTTTTGTTCACCCCCTGCTCAATGACAACAGTTAGACAATTTGTATGGATTGGATTGCATGTGTCTGATATGTTGCTAAGCGAAAATATATTTCATATTTTTATGGATTTATGATGTATGGTTGTTAAAGGGACTATTCGCTAATCAATCATGCATGCAGGAATGATCGTTTTCATCCGAGGTAGCCATGGAAGAGCCAACCGATGGAGAGGTAATTGGAACAGAGGCCCAAGAAGGCCAATATTCTCCATACATTTTGATGCTGACTTGCAAGAGTTAGGCCAGTTGTTTCAGGCTGGATTTTCCAATTGGATTGGGCAAGGAGTGGCCCAACCTAGGCCTGAAATGCCTCCCTTCCAAGCTCCATAAGCCGCTAGTATTCCCATGCCCCCTCATGTCTCATTGCAACCCGAAGTTCCCAAAAACGACGGATGGCAAGAGATTGTCCACCCGACAGTCTCCCAACATCATGGCTGGCCCAAATTGTCTTTACCTGCTCCCCCACCTATTAACCAGATTTCCCAAGCTGCACCTATCCACTCACCAGTTCAGTCCTCTCATGCTAGCAAAAGGTTGAAAATTGAGGCCCACCATGCCCCTGATAAATGAAAAGCCATTACTTCCCCTTCCTCACCTTCCAATGGATCTAATAAATCTGTGTTTTCCTGAATGCATTTGAGGGATGATTGTTCTCATGTGATCAAAAAAATTAGGCCTAAAGGCTCAGTGTAGCCAAAGGCAAATTCAGGAAAATCAAAGGGTGATAGCAACAATAAAGGAAAGATTGCATCTCACAGTGGGAAATATGGTTTTTGATTTTTCATTTTAGGTATTATTGATGATAGTTGACTTCATAGGTTTTGGACAACATGTTTTCGTTGGATATATGAGTAATATATTTTTTGAAAATAATTTCAAAGATCAATGAGATAAATTGTCAAATGTGAATGAGATGATGGGAGTCACAAGGAAGTGTGTTTTTCTTAATTAACTAGTTATGTTATTATTGTTAGGATCTAAAGGGAGTCACAAGGGGTCCCACCTACTAGTTATTATTTATTTAGAATCCTTATTATGATTTATTACTTTTCCCCCTAACTAAAAAGTTGGTTGAGGTTTTAGTTAAATTAACTAATGAAGTAGTTCAACTACTTCAACCAATTCTAATTTTCTTAAAGGAAAAATGATATGGAGGAAAAAAGGATATAGAAGGAGAAGCATACTAAGGTTTGATATTTGAGTTTATGTTGAGATAGTTCAATTTTCATTCATTCCTTAATTTATCACAAGCCTAATTATTTTTTATGATAACAGGGTCTTATTGTAGACAACAAGATTCAGGGCTGAATTACATCATTCAGACACTTGTTTTTCAGAGGTGTTGATCTATCTTTGATAGTATGTGTAGACTTGTCTGTTTTTGAATTAGTTTTCATTACTGACAAAGGCTATTGTGAAGAGTCGAGTGGGAAGCAATCTGTGGCAAGATGATCCATGTTTTAGAGTTTAGTTTTTTATTTTCTATTAAGAGGTCCTTTTGTATGTCCCCTCGTGGATGTTTAAGTTTGACTTTGGTCCAAAATTTTTGCACGAAAATTGTTGGCAAATGTTTAACAGGTAGCGCATGCTTGTCATTGATGGAAAGTACAACAGTGAAGATGGCATGACTATAGGAAGAGTGTAACATACGGGCATCAGAAGTAGTTTGGGAAGACGATGTAGAGAAAGCTCGATAAGTTCAGAAGAGATAGTGCAAATGATTGTTGGCAGGTTATCAGGCAAAGTAAGCTTGTCATTGATGGAAAGATCAGAGTATGCAACGAAGGAAAAATAAGGACAAAGTGTAATCTTGGATGAGAAGCGTCGGTGATCGTTGGATCCCATCCCGAATTCCCGATGACCGTCAGATCTCAATGTAGACAAGAGGAGCACGCAGATATGGAGGATAGATCTTGGGCGTTAGATCTGAGCACAGGGTTCGACCACCGTTGGATCGAGGAGAACCTACACGATCTTTAAAGTGCTAGGAGTAGAGGGCTTACAAAATCCCAAAAGTAGGAGGACCGTCCATCTCAGGGGGTTATGTGGATCGTTAATCTGACTCCCTGTCGGAGTTTCGAGGATCGAGAATTGGAGATGACAAGTAATATCATCCACAGAGATCCCGATTTCGTGATATGCAAAATCGCGACGTAATCTGAGCCGTCAAATCAAGATCACATCTGAACCGTCGATCCGACTCACGTCAGCAAACCATGTCAGATAGGAACACGTGGCACAACCAGGTAATGACAAATGTCAGACTGATTCAACATGCCAAGCACTTGTAAGTCATGAATCAGGGTGACACGTGGCAGTTATTTAACACATGTGACATCAAAATACTTACACCATGTCGGAGTTTCGAGGATCGCGTGTTGGATATGTCAAATAAACAATGCAACAGGAATCCTGATTTCGCGATATGCAAAATCGCGACTTAATCGCAGCCGTTGAATCAAGCTCAGATCTGGACCATTGATTCTAGTCCATGTCAGGGTTTCGAGGATCGCATGTTGGAGATGTCAAAGAAACAATGCAACAAGAATGTCGATTTCGCGATATGCGGAATTGTGATTCAATCGAAGTCATTGAATCAAGCTCAGATATGGACCGTTGATTATAGCCCGTATCGGAATTTCATGGATTGAGTGTTGAACATGTCAAAGTTTATTAACATCAGGAATCCCGATTTTGTGATATGCGAAATCGCGACTTGATCGTAGCCGTTGAGTCAAGATTGAATCTGGACCGTTGATCCAACTCCTTATCGAAGTTTCGTGAATCGTGACATGGAGAGGCAAAAGAAACGATGCAACATGAATTATGAAATTGCGATATGCTAAATCACGACTTGATTGCAGCCGTTGAGTTAAGATTGAATCTGGACCGTTGATCCAACTCCTTATCGGAGTTTCGCAAATCACGACATGAAGAGGCAAAAGAAACGATGCAACATGAATTACGAAATCGCAATATGGGAAATCGCGATGTAATTGCAACCGTCAGATCAAGATATGATATGGATCATTGATTCGACTTCTTTACAGAATTTCATAGATTGGGATTTGTAAGTGACAAGAACATTTAACATCAGGAGTGTCAAAATCGCGATATGCGAAATCGCGGAATGATCTAAACCGTCATATCAAGTGTTGATCGGAGGGCTACCATTGCACGACATAGTGAAACTGCTAGAAACCATTGATGGTTTCTACCAGAGGATGCGAAGAGACTTCGGTGTGATTTCTAGAGGAGATGAAGAGTTACATGGAATCTGCCAGTGGAATGAAGACGATTCATGGAGGAAATTGACAGCTGGATGAGGGTTAGAGCTCATAACTAAAACAGAAAGGATGAGCTCGACTGTAACAGAGAAGACGAAGAGTCTCAACTGCAAGAGAGAAAAAAGAATCTTAGCATAACACCCAGTGATGTTGAACGCGTGGGAAAACCGCTAGAGAAGCTGAAGAGTTACCATGATGATCAGGCAGAGCACTCGAGAGGTGGAGGACATCGGCGCGGTGTGAGTATGCAAAGGGATTGCACACATTGCATGCAAAAGGTGCACAGAAGCTATAAGTAGATGGTACAGAGAAGAGTTGGGGTTGTTTTCACTATTGGAGTTTGTTGTGGTTGTTGTTGGTGAAGGTGATTCATGTGTGAAGAAGGAGGAGAGTGAAACAGCTGAATAGCACAGAAGAGGAACTGTGCAGTGAATGGACATGGTGCACAGAGCATAAAAAGAGGAAGAACAGAAAGCACAAGTGATGTGTGCATAAAGGCAGTAAGGCAGACAGAGCAACAAAATGCAACAGAACAATGATGAGTCTGGTAAGCCATTGTTGAACATCATATCACTATAATAAGTTTTAGTAGGAAAGATTTATATTTCAGAGTGGTTGGGAGGATCTAGGGAGGACTGGTGTCCTCAAAGGTTCAAGTGGGTGCTTGAACACAGGGAGTTGGTGCTAGAGAAACCAGGGAGTTGGTGCTTTCTTCTAGTTGGTGCTAGAGAAACCAGGGAGTTGGTGCTTCCTTCTAGTTGGTGCTAGAGAAACCAGGGAGTTGGTGCTAGAGAAACCAGGGAGTTGGTGCTTCCTTCTAGTGGGTGCTAGAGAAAACAGAGAGTTGGTGCTCTCAGCAAGTTGCAGCTTGCAAAACTGAGGTTGTAGCCTCATTATGAGTTGGTGCTCATATGTATGATACTGTAAAGAATGTAACTATTACTTATCATATAAAGAAAAAGAGGTTTTTAACCTGCATGGGTTTCCTCGGGAAATATTTGTCTCTGTGTTTCTCATATATGTGAATAATGCTGAAAGTGCCATTGTTTATTTCCCTGCATTATTGTGATCATCATTCAGTGTCTCTACAAAGAGTTTAAAATAACCATAATTGTTTAAGCATGGTAACAACTGATTCACCCCCCCTCTCATTTGTCCAACAATTGGTATCAGAGCTAGCCCCTTTTATCTAAGGGTAGTTCCTAGAGCTTAAACATGTCAAGCCATGAAGGAAATTCAACCAATAAGGCTCCTCTGTTCAATGGAACAAACTTTGCCTTCTGGAAAGTTAGAATGAGAACCTACATAATGGATTTAGGTGTAGATGTCTGGGATGTGGTAGATACTGGTTATGTAAATCCAGTTGTTCTAGCTAATAAGGATGACAAACTAGAATTTAGCTTCAATGCTAAGGCTATGAATACTATCTTGAGTGGGCTTGCAGAAGCAGAATTCGTAAAAGTTATGCACCTAGAAACTGCCAAAGAAATGTGGGACAAACTCATTAACAATTATGAGGGTAATGAGAAGGTAAAGGATGCAAAGCTTCACACCTACAGAATACAGTTTGAACAACTGAAGATAAAGGAAGATGAAACTATTGGAAAATACTTTCTAAGAATAGAAGAAATGGTAAATGCAATGAAGGCACTTGGTGAAACAATTGGGGAACCTTCTTTAGTTCAGAAAATCTTGAGATCTTTCCCAAATAGGTTCAACTCGAAGGTCTATGCTATAGAAGATCTTAATGATCTAAAAACCTTGTAGTTTGATCAACTTCTAGGAACACTGACTGCATATGAAATGAGAATAATTAAAGATAAACCCACTTCCAGAGAAGCATCATTTAAAGCAGACAAGAATGAGGATTTTGAGCCTGATGAAATTGAAGCAAAATTTGTGAAGAGACTGAAGAAGGGATCAGGAAAATACAAAGGAAAACTGCCTTTCAAATGCTTTAACTGTGGAAGGATAGGTCATTTTGCAAATAAATGTCCACACAAGAAACATGATTAGAACTATGAAGGTGAAGAGAAGCACAAATCCAGGATATTTGATAAAAAGAAAATTTTATGTGTAAACAATGATGACTCCTTAGAAGACACCGATAGTGACTCTTCCTATGAAGATAAGGTAAATGACTTCATGCGTATGGCCAAAGAGAATTATGATAATTAAAGCACAGGCAGTGATGAGAATGATGAAAAAGATGTGGTTGACATGGAAGGAGAACTGATAAGTGCATTGGAAGAGATTGACAGACTAAGAATCAAGAACATAAATAAAAGACAATTGTTGATACAGTTAGAGAAAGACAGTCAAGAACCTGGTGAAGACCTTGTCCTACTAAAAGTAGAATTGGAAGAGGCAAAGAAAATCAAAGAGATTCTGAAACAACAGCTATCAGAAAAGAAGACAAGATGTGAATCATTAGAACAAGAAGTAGTGAAAACAAGGAAAGAAATGGAGAAATTTCAAGCCTTGTATAATTAGAGTCTGTCAAGTATCAAAGCCTCAGAAGGATTAGCCACCATTCTGAATCAGAAAAGGAATCCAAAGCTAAAAACTAGTTTGGGTTATGAAGAGGGATCAAGCAGTGGGAAGCCAGGAAATGAAGAACCCATCAAGTTTGAAAAAGTACAACCAATGATAATAACAAGTCTGTAGAAACAAAGGAAGACAATCAGCCACCCAGGATGAGTAAAGAAAAAGGTGCCAGGATTGAATCTGTAGAACGAAGAAACAATGCTCTCTCTGCTGGAAGACGTCATTAGCAAGAAAGAAATTGATTTGCTCAAAGAAGGCAACCATTTTCCAGGTACAAAGAATTTTTCTATGGCTATTGCTTCTACTGTTCTAATTTTGGTCACAAAGATGTAAATTGTTCTTTAAGACTTAGACATGAGCAATTAAGATTTCAAAGGAATAAATACTTCCCACAACAAAGAATGATACAGTCAAGTAATAATCCTTCACGGACTGCAAATTTCCGAATTAAGTCTGGAAACATACATCTAAGGAGGCCAAGAAATAATCAATAGTCAATAAGTAGGCAACACTGCAACAAGAAGTTTAACTTATTGAATAATGAGGTTGAATGCTACACCTGTCATAACTTTGGACATAAATCTATTGAGTGTCGGTTAAGG
>ML776746.1:1044615-1075003 GCA_009831015.1 Picea engelmannii | reverse complement strand
GATGTCAAGTCATCCTTTCTCAATGGAGATTTAAGTGAAGAAGTCTATATGGAACAACCAGAGGGTTTCAAATTGTCTGATAACCCTAACTTAGTATGCAAGTTGAAGAAAGCTTTATATGGTTTAAAACAAGCCCCTCGAGCTTGGTATCACAGACTGGATATGTATCTCAAAGACAAAGGGTTCAAGAGAGGAACAGTAGACAACAATCTGTATATTAAGACAGAGGATAATGCTTTTCTCATCATACTGGTCTATGTAGATGACATCATCTTTGGATGTAATAAGGATTCACTGGTACAATGGTTTGCTTCTACCATGGAGTCTGAGTTTGAAATGTCTATGATAGAAGAACTGTCATTTTTCCTTGGTCTGCAAATTACTCAGAGGCCCGAAGGGATCTTCATTTCTCAAGGAAAATATTTAAGAGAAATGCTGAAAAGGTTTCAAATGGAAGATTTTAAACCTGTGGGTACACCTATGGTAACTGGATGTAAATTAATCAAGGATGATGATTCACCTGATGTTGATCAAAGCCATATCGATCAATGATAGGAAGCCTGTTGTACATCACAGCATCTCGCCCAAACATAATGCATGTTGTAGGAATGGTAGGAAGATATCAGGCTGCACCTAAACAGAGTCATTTGCAAGCTGTCAAAAGGATATTCAGGTACTTAAAAGAAATAATGACTTATGGTCTATGGTATCCCAGAAATCAAAGTCTTCAGTTGACTGCTTATTTAGATGCAGATTGGGAAAATTGTGTTGATGAGAGAAAAAGCACCAGTGGAGGAGCATTCTTCTTAGGTAACTCCTTAGTAGCTTGGCTTAGTAAAAAGCAAGGTTCCATTTCTTTATTAACCATAGAGGCAGAGTACATTGCTGCTACTACCTGTTGCACACAGGTATTATGGATGATTCAGACACTTGCAGACTTAGAGGTAAAATATACTGCACTGATCCCAGTTCATTGTGATAACACTAGTGCCATCAGTGTGTCTAAAAATCCCGTCCTCCACTCCAAGACAAAACATATTCCCATAAAATATCATTTTCTGAGAGAGCAGGTCACCAATCAGATTTTTTAGGTCCATTACATTCCCACTACAGAACAAATTGCAGACATATTTACTAAGCCCCTAGCCAAGACACCGTTTGAATATCTCAGATAGAAGTTGGGTGTCATTTCGTTTCACACCTAAAAAAAAAAGGTCCATCTTGTTAGAGGGAGTTTTTCATTGATTGAATCTCTAATGCCTCCTAAAATTACTGCAATAGCTCAGGGGGAGCCTGTCTCTTCTTTGGCATTGATGTCAAAGGGGGAGAAAAGAATTCAGGTGCCTTAATTGCCATCAATGCCAAAGGGGGAGATTGTTGGCAAATGTTTAACAGGTAGCGCATGCTTCTCATTGATGGCAAGTACAACAGTGAAGATGGCATGAGTATAGGAAGAGTGTAACAGACGGGCATCAGAAGAAGTTTGGGAAGACGCTGCAGAGCAAGCCCGATAAGTTCAGAAGAGATAGTGCAGATGATTGTTGGCAAGTTATCAGGCAAAGTAAGCTTGTCATTGATGGAAAGATCAGAGTATGCAGTGAAGGAAAAACAAGGACAAAGTGTAAGCTTGGAGGAGAAGTGTCGGTGATCGTTGGATCCCATCCCAAATTCCCGATGACCGTCAGATCTCAATGTAGACAAGAGGAGCGCATAGATATGGAGGATAGATCTCGGGCGTTAGATCCGAGCACAGGGTTCGACCACCGTTGGATCAAGGAGAACCTGCACGATCTTTAAAGTGCTAGGAGTAGAGGGCTTACAAAATCCCAAAAGCAGGAGGACCATCCATCTCAGGGGGTTATGTGGACCGTTGATCCGACTCCCTGTTGGAGTTTCGTGGATTGAGAGTTGGAGATGACAAGTAATATCATCCACAGAGATCCCAATTTCGTGATATGCAAAATCACGACGTAATCTGAGCCATCAAATCAAGATCACATCTGGACTGTCAATCCGACTCACGTCAGCGAACCACGTCAGCTAGGAACACATGGCACAACCAGGTAATGACAAATGTCAGACTGATTCAACATGCCAAGAACTTGTAAGTCATGAATCAAGGTGACACATGGCAGTTATTTAACACATGTGACATTAGCAGACTTACACCATGTCGAAGTTTCAAGGATCGCGTGTTGGAGATTTCAAAGAAACAATGAAACAAGAATCTTGATTTCGCGATATGCAAAATCATGACTTAATCGTAGCCATTGAATCAAGCTCAGATCTGGACCATTTATTCTAGTCCATGAAGGGGTTTCAAGGATCGCGTGTTGGCGATGTCAAGGAAACAATGCAACAAGAATGCCAATTTCACGATATGCGGAATTGCGATTCAATCCCAGTCATTGAATCAAGCTCAGATCTGGACCGTTGATTACAGCCCGTATCAGAATTTCACGGATTGAGTGTTGAACATGTCAAAGGTTATTAACATCAGGAATCCTGATTTCACGATATGCGAAATCGTGACTTGATCACATCCGTTGAGACAATATTGAATCTAAACCGTTGATCCAACTCCTTATCAGAGTTTCACAAATCGCAACATGGAGAAGCAAAAGAAACGATGCAACATGAATTACGAAATTGCGATATGCGAAATCGTGACTTGATCGCAGCCGGTGAGTTAAGATTGAATCTGGACCATTGATCCAACTCCTTATCGGAGTTTCACGAATCGTGACATGAAGAGGCAAAAGAAACGATGCAACATGAATTATGAAATCGCGATATGCGAAATCGCGATGTAATTGCAACTGTCAGATCAAGATATGATCTGGATCTTTGATTCGACTTCTTTATGGAATTTCGTAGATCGGGATTTGTAAGTGACAAGAACATTGAACATCAGGAGTGTCGAAATTGCGATATGCGAAATCGCAGAATGATATGAACCGTCAGATCAAGTGTTGATCGGAGGGCTACCGTTGCATGACACAGTGAAACTACTAGAAACCATTGATGGTTTCTACCAGAGGATGCAAAGAGACTTCGGTGTGATTTCCAGAGGAGATGAAGAGTTACATGGAATCTTCCAGTGGAATGAAGACGATTCATGGAGGAAATTGATAGTTGGATGAGGGTTAGAGATCGTAACTAAAACAGAAAGGATGAGCTCGACTATAACAGAGAAGACAAAGAGTCACAACTGCAAGAGAGAAAAAGGAATCTCGGCATAACACCTAGTGATGTTGAATGCGTGGGAAAACCGCCAGAGAAGCTGAAGAGTTACCATGATGATCAGGCAGAGCACTTGAGAGGTAGAGGATATCGGCGCGGTGTGAGTATGTAGAGGGATTGCGCACATTGCATGCAAAAGGTGCACAGAAGCTATAAGTAGATGGTACAGAGAAGAGTTGGGGCTGCTGTCGCTATTGGAGTTTGTTGTGGTTGTTGTTGGTGAAGGTGATTCATGTGTGAAGAAGGAGGAGAGTGCAGCAGCTGAATAGCATAGAAGAGGAACTGTGCAGTGAATGGACATGGCGCACAGAGCATAAAAAGAGGAAGAACAGACAGCGCAAGTGATGTGTGCAGAAAGGCAGTAAGGTAGACAAAGCAACAAAATGCAGCAGAACAGTGATGAGTCTGGTAAGCCATTGTTGAACATCATATCACTATAATAAGTTTCAGTAGCAAAGATTTATATTTCAGGGTGGTTGGGAGGAGCTAGGGAGGACTGGTGTCCTCAAAGGTTCAAGTGGGTGCTTGAACACAGGGAGTTGGTGCTAGAGAAACCAGGGAGTTGGTGCTTTCTTCTAGTTGGTGCTAGAGAAACCATGGAGTTGGTGCTTCCTTCTAGTTGGTGCTAGAGAAACTAGGAAGTTGGTGCTTCCTTCTAGTGGGTGCTAGAGAAAACAGAGAGTTGGTGCTCTCAACAAGTTGCAACTTGCAAAACTGAGGTTGTAGCCTCATTATGAGTTGGTGCTCATATGTATGATACTGTAAAGAATGTAACTATTACTTATCATATAAAGAAAAAGAGGTTTTTACCCTGCATGGGTTTCCTCGGGAAATATCTGTCTCTGTGTTTCTCATATATGTGAATAATGCTGAAAGTTCCATTGTTTATTTCCCTGCATTATTGTGATCATCATTCAATGTCTCTACAAATATTTTAAAAGAACAATAATTGTTTAAGCATGGTAACAACTGATTCACCCCCCCTCTCAGTTGTCCAACAAAAATTTGTAAAGAGAATGACTCTTTGGTGAATTGGAATGAAATAAAGGATTTATTTATGTCTCATTTGTCTTGATTATCATCTTGGTGTCTTTTCTTCTATTTCTACATTTATTTCAGCAATCATTATATTCAAAAAATCATATAATAATAATTTTCCCAGCAAGCTTTTACTTATAAAAAGACTAGCCTAAGCACTTGTAATCAATACTTGTGAATTAGGATATTATTTTTTATGGCTATAAACATAGGGTTACATTCTCGTCTATTTTTATTTAGCCAAGCAGAATCTGAAAATGCTTGTGTAAGATCATTTCATATCTTTTCCTCAACATTTATTTGATGACCATACTGGGGAAATATTCGATATCTCTCTGGTTAATTTTTATACTCGTTTTTCATTGATACATCTATTTTTATAATATTGATTCTTTGACTGTTTTATTTCTTAATGATTGTACCTATTAGAAAGAAGCCCAATATTGAGCTCGGCCTTCAAGATTAGACTAGCATTTCTTTAAACTTGTTTAACACCATTTTAGACACTGCCAATACCCATGCTGAGCTTAATCATTCATTGGTAGAAATTGTACAATATATTAGTGCCCAATAACATTGGTAAGATAGACATAGACAGCCTAGAAATCAGTAGTAACCTTCTTGTTTCTTCATTTTTGGCCTTTCTTTCATTTCCTTAGACTCTCGTGTTTCTAGAAGAAGAAGAGGCTTATCACCTGAAATTAATCCTATTGTTGAAACATGAATAAGGAGTGTTGTGTTATCTACCCAACAAAGTGCTATAAGGAGAACTTTGTTTGGTTCATCCAGTTCGTCTTTCTTTTCCTCATCTATCATCCACAAGATGGCATCTAGTGGTGGCTCTGGTGGCATAGGAAGTGCTTCCTCTTCTCAAGGTTCATCTTCATCGGTGATAGGTAGCTTATATAGCCACCATATCCATGTCCAATCTACCACAAACCCCACCAAAGTCATTAAAAAGTATGGTCTTTTCAGTTTGAAGAAGATGCCATAACCACACTGTGGCATGTGTCCTCTCCTCTTAACCTATCACCTACTACTTGTCCACTTCCTAAATTTAAAGAAAATCTTCCTAGGTTTTCAGGAAATAACACTGTCACTACAAACGAACACCTGGTGGCATTTTCTAATGCCTATCACAATATAGGAGCCAATGACAATGATAATTGCATGCGCTTATTTGTTAATTCATTGCAAGGAAAGGCTGTGAACGATTTCTTTGACCTTCCTCCTAAGATTACTACTTGGGAAGAGTTAATCTATTGGTTCAGATACACTTTTGGGAAATCTAAAAGCCCATCTGAGAGGTTAAGGGAGTATAATAACATCACCTATAAGGATGGTGAGACCATCAAGTTCTTCAACTTGTGTTTCACTAAGCTATACAATCCAATCCCTGAACTCATTCGACCTTAGAACCAAGCCACTTTCATGCATTACTAAAATGAATTACCTTCCCCCTACCATCATAGGCTTGAGGAAAAATCCATTGATAATCTCGGTTTCACTCTGCATACTTGTTCAAAGTATGAAGAATATCTTGAAAGAACAGGTCTTCCCCAGGGAGGATTAGTTAAACAGACAAACATGTCCACCCTCTTATAGCTAGTACAAGACATGAATAATCATATGATAGCATTCAAGAGAAAGGGAACTATCTCCCCTCTCACCCCTGGAGCTTCATCCTCTTCTGCACCCCCCTTTAGAAATCCAATTGAGAATAATTTTCAGCCTAAATCTATCTTGCCTCAAAGTTGGTGTAACTTTTGCGAAGAACACCACGAGGAAGCCACATGTGAAGTAAGGAAGAGTGTCAGAGATAAGGTCTTTGGTAAAATACCAGAAACTACTATCGTTGTCCTAGATTTTGCAGAGCCAGAAGATGTCATGATCATCAATACTAGTAACAAATCCTATGCTCCCAAGGGAAAATTTGATCTTCCTCGCAATTCTTCTAGCCCGAGCTCATCCTCACCTGTTGCTATTGTGCAGGTATCTAAGGTTCCTGATAGTCAAGGAACAACTTCCCCTCTCCCCTCTTCCAAGTACAATATCTTGAATCAGTTGGCCAACATCAAAGCAGATGGAAGCCTTCTAGACATGGTTGTCGTCCTTGAGCAGCAGATGCATCTAAAACAATTCATGGAAGGAAAAGATTTTGTTTTATCCAATCTTTTTGAAGAGATAAATGAAGAGGAATCCTATGTAAATAAAGTAGGTGTACATAAATTTATATACACTGTAAAAAAATCCCCCTTTTACATTTCTGTAAAGATTATGGATAAGATTTCCCATTGTTTCCTCATTGATGGCGGTTCGGGCCCAAGTGTGATGTCAAAGATTATTATGGAAGAGATAGGCTTGTCTTGTACAAATGAAAATGCTAGAAGCATGATCTCCTATAATATCCTACAATAAAAAACCATTGGTGACATTAAAGATGTGACCTTAGTTTTGGGCACTCACCCTGAAATAAGGACAACCCTTAGTATTCAGGTAATCAATATGCATGTAAGCAATTACTCAATTATCCTGGGAAGAGATTGGAAAGAATTAACAGGTGGATATCTCTCGCTTGACGAGACACATATTTCCATGCCTCGGAATGGTAAGAACATCATATTCCTTAGACAGGGAAGGATTTCACCTTATATAGAGAATGTTCCACAACCTAGTGTAAACTATATCGAGGAGGACCTAGGAGTATATTCCATCTTTGCTGAGGAGGATAATATTCTTTTGGAACAAATCATTTTAGATGATGATATGTGGCACATGAACTTTGATGGTTCATGCTTTAATGAATGTAATGGGGTTGGCATTATCTTGGTTTCCCCTGTAGGGAAAATTCATAATTTGTCTTACATGTTGGATTTTGCTTGTAAGAACAATGTCACTGAATTCAAAGATTTATTATTAGGAATTGAAAATTCTTATAATTTTGGTTGTGGTAACCTTTCAGTTTTTGGAGATTTTGAGCTTGTTGTGAACCTCGTATGTAAGATACACTCTCCTAGCAACAAGCTGATGAAACGATACACCCAAACTGTTTGGACAATTATATCGAACCTATTATCTTTCAACATCACTCATGTTAAGAGGGATTTGAATTCGATGGTTGATCGGTTAGCTATATTTGCAGCTTCTCCTAATCAACAACCTTTCCCTCACAGGCCTAATTGTTCTTTTCAATCTCTATATTGTCCACATATCCCTAACAATGTAGAATCTTGGCAGGCCCTCCCTAATGATGAGAGTGTTTGTGCTTTCATCCAATATGAACCTCTTAAGCCCAAGGAAATTATATCCATAGAAGATGACAAGATTACTAAGGGCTTGAATCCTCTTGAGAGTTCATTTTCTTCGAGTGATGTAGGCAATAAAGAGAAATAGAGAGAAGAGGAGTCATGAAATAAGGTGGGTCAAACCATCTCCTCGAATATTGGGGCACTCTAATCTTCAAGGAATGTTAAAATAAGTGCCAAATGTTCTGATAAAGAAGAAATGAATTTTGCCAAGCTACTTGGTGAATTTCAAGATGTTTTTCCTTGGTCTTATAAGGATCTTTGTGGTTTTGATCCTAGTTGTATACAACATGTTGTACCCATCAAGGAAGGAATGAAACCATCTAGGCAAAAACAAAGACCTATTAACTCTGCATTTAAAGAAACTTTTCAAAGGGAGTTGGAAAATTTCTTAAGGGCTGGGATTATTTTTCCAGTCTACCCTCAATGGGTTTCTAATTGGGTACCTGTTTCAAAGAATATTGGTCATATTAGAACCTGCATTAATTTTCTCTCTTTCAGCCAGGATATTATGAGAAATCATTTTCCTCCCCTCAATATGGAAATGATTCTGCAGCAGGTTGTAAGGTCACAGATGAGGCCCGCCCTTGACAAATTTTTGGGTTACAATAAAATCAAGGAAAAGGGGGAACATGTTCACAAAACCACTCTTATCACTAATTGGAATTCCATGACTTATAAATGCATTTTTTCTAGCATACCTGATGCAAGTACCACTTTTAAAGGACCTATACACACAACTCCTGATGAATTGATCAGTATCAATACCTTGATGATCTAATCATATATGTTAGGGAGATGATAATTACCTCAGAGTTTCAAATGTTATTCCTGGGTCCTTTCAAAATTTCTTTTGTCCTGGATACTAACTCTTACATTCTAAAGGAATTATAGGAGCAATTGTTTTCCAACAACACTAATGGTTCCCACTTGAAGCATTACGTGGAACCAACTTGAAAATTTCTAACGTTGTTTGGGTTCTATGAAGATTAGTAGTTTAGCTCTGCTTTCAGTTTTCTACTATTTTTCTTTTCTGCCTTATAGTAGTGTGATTTATGCTTTCTATTTTAAACATTTCTTGCTTCTTTTACATTTCTGTCAGTTTATTTCTGCTGTTTTAATTTTCTGCAATTTTATTCTGTTAGGATTTTTATTGCTTTGTCGTCTTTTTAATTGATTTTGGTTGAGAATAAGATGTTGGATAAGTTTTTCCATAGTGAAACTTCTGCTAGATATTGTTAGTCAATAAAAATAAATCTTACATAGTTGTTACGATGTTTCCCCTGAAAACATACTTGAATTTGTTATCTTCTTTCACTTTTGTCTTATAAAGAGATTGGTTATCTCCGACTTCTTCTTTCCATTTCTTTGTCCATTTGAGAAGTAAAAGAGCAAGTCCATTATTTTTTCTCCTTGAAGTAAAGAGAAAAATATGGTTGAATGATTATGCATACAGGGTTAAATCCCTTCATACTTAACATTTTTCATGAGTTATTCCCAAATTCCTGATCATTTTTCCATTAAATCCACTCACTTCCCCCTATTGCATAATAATTCTGGTTATATCCTCTTAAATCTATTGTTCTTGGTCTGCTAAACCATGAGTTTTTATTTCTAAATCTATTGAAAACAAATTTCCATGTGGAGTCACCTATATGCATTGAAATTAAAATGATTGTGGTTTATCCTAGCTAACAAGTTAAAGCTATGCGATTTGATTGAGTTATATGAAACATGGTTGATATGTGTTATGGCATAAGTTGGCAATGGATAAATATGATATGGGTGGTGCGTTTGACAAGTGATAGATGCTAATTCTGATGCATGGTTTAATTGAATGGTTAATGGATTCGTGGGATGGAATGTACTATGAAATTGAATGACTAGAGGGTGGAGGCAAGGTGCATTTACTGCACCTCACTCCTACTCCTTCCACTGGTCACCACCCTAGTTTGGATATTTTTCAACTATGTTTTGTTGTGGTTAGGCTCCGAATTTCAAGCACAGGAAGAACCACTTGGCCCAGTTCACATTTTTAAGGTGATTTTGGTTACAGGTATTTCTTTTCACCATCCATGATCTACTCTGGTTATGAAATAGATATTGGAATGGGATGTATGGGTCTCTTATTTCCTTAAGTATGGAAATTGTGTAAAGTGTAATATTTTTTCTGGAATGAATCGTTGACAGTTTTCATTGCAATAATGGTAGAAGTCACAGTGTTATTGGTTGTTTTGAGTGTTAGCATTCATAAAGGCTCTCTGTCCTTATTGTTGGTTTTAGTTGGAGGGTTTCATTTGCCCTAGATTGGTTGGTTGTCTCCACACATTCCTATCACCATACCCAGTCTTTTTTTGTTATGGGGTTTACTGGTTTTGAAACGCCTTGTGTCATTGCACATTGTTTCACTTGGGTATGGGTTGTTCATGCTATTGATCATTGCATAGTGGGTTATATTAATTTTTCTTGGCTCTCTTTTATCTCAGCATTGTTAGTTGGTTGATTGGGAGAGCCATGAGGGTTATACCCTGTGTGTTCTAAGTGTGTTACGAGGCCAAAATGGAGCCTTACTCTTCTGTTTATATTCTCTCCTATCATGGGAATTATCACCATGTCTGCGAAGTCATTTTTGTTATATCCTGTGTGTACACCTATGGTCTCGGAGGTTCTCACATGATCATGGGAGTCGACTCTAGTTTCCCTGTGTTGGTCCACAGAGAAAACCCTTGATTTCTCAAGCTCGAGTTTTGATGGAGGGAACTGTTATGACCTGTCGGGTATACTATTGGTTGTTATGAGTTGTTGGTGTATGGTCGACAGTGTTCAATTTCTGGCTCGTCTCTGTTTATTTTGTTGACAGTGGTGTTGGTTTTGGTATTTAGCCACTGCATTGGTTATTATGGCAATCAGTTTGATAATCTCAGCATGGTAATTTGGTTGATTGGAGAATTGGAGTGGATGCACAGTTGTTGTCTCTTACATTGTAATTGTTGAATTGTTAACCCAACATTAGTTTACAATTGTTTAATGCACAACGATTCTTTGTGCATAATACGTCAGTATGTGTGGGGATCCTACAACATGTTATGTGGAGTTGATAGTTGTTGTGACTGTGTATTGTTAAATTGCCATGGGAATATTGCAATCGTGATGATTATGGTATGGCCATCCACTGTATATGCTATGAATATTATTGATTGTGCCATCAAAGATGGTCGCAGGTTTTAAACAAAATGGTTTTGTTGCAAATTTTTTCTATTTATGAGATGAGATCAGGCTTATTGTTTCTACCTCGTTATATTAATTGATATCCCAACATTATGGATGCTTGGATTTAGAGTAGTTGGATCTGTACAATCACATAAATACTCTGCATTTTGTCGAATGGTTTGTGTATTCCAAGCATAGTATGAATTAAAATGGTGATTGTTGTCTGTGTGTTTAAGTGGCAAGTCAGGATCTTTGCAATTAAAATATTGATGGTTGTATTTGGTTGTACGTTATATGTGTTGATGAATATCATGCATCATAACAGAGATAGACATAGGTTCTATGACAGTTTAACCCCATTGCAATTTAATTATTAAATGAATTGAAGGAGAAAATCGGGCACGACTTTTGAGTCTGTGTTTGATGATTGAAATAATTTGTGGGTAGTAGTTGATGAGTTGATACTGGACAGAGTAGAAATAATTGACTGTGTATTCATTTGGGAATTGTTTTAAAACATTAAATGGATAAATGAGAAGAACATAGATCCTCTACAGGTTGTTTTTGAATGCATACTATCTTGTTTTGATGACATTGTGTTACAGATTGACTGCAAACAATGAGAAAGTTAATGAAAATAATTGTTTAAATTTTACATAGTAGTTGTTCTTTTGGCACAGTGATCATTTTGGTTCGTGTTGAATCTTTTACATTTATATGGAATGACTTTATGGATTACTTAAATAATTTTATGAATAGTACCCTCTCTCTTTCCCTACCATTATTTCTCTTTTCGCTAATTACAACCCCCTTGCCTTCCCACATTCATTTTTCACTCCATGTTCTAAAATTTAATTACAGTCAAGAAATTTTTTGTATTGAAATAGTTTGAAGTCGCAATTTCTTGGTTGGATTACAATGATAATTTCTTTGATTTTCATTACAGTTGATTGTTGTTTTCTTTGAGCAGTAATCATGTTTCTTTTCCCCCTCATTTTATCATTTTTCACTCAATACAAACCCCTTGCATATCCTAGTACCTTTTGTTCACCCCTTGCTCAATGAAAGCATTTAGACAATTTGTATGGATTGGATTGCATGGGTCTGATATGTTGTTGAGCCAAAATCTATTTCATATTTTTAAGGAGTTATCATGTATGGTTGTTAAAGGGACTATTTGGTAATCAATCATGCATGCAGGAATGAGCTTTTTCAGCTGAGGTATCCATGGCAGAGGCAACCAAGGGAGAGGTAATTGGAACAAAAGCCCAAGAAGGCCAATATTCTCCATACACTTTGATGTTGACTCGCAAGAGTTAGGCCAATTGTTTCAAGCTATATTTTTCAATTGGATTGGGAAAGGAGTGGTCCAACCTAGGCCTAAAATGCCTCCCTTCCAAGCTCCACAAGCCCCTGGTATTCCCATGCCCCCTCATGTCTCATTGCAACCTGAGGTTCCTGAAAATGATGGATGTCAAGAGATTTTCCACCCGACAATCTCCCAACATCATGATTGGCCCAAACTTCACTTACCTTCTCCCACACATATTAACTATCCACTCACCAGTTCAAACCTCTCATGCTAGAAAAAGGTTGAAAAATGAGGCCCACCATGCCCTTGATAAATGAAAATCCATTGTTGCCCCTTTTCACCCTCCAATGACTATGATAAATCCATGTCTTCTGGATGCATTTGAGGGACGATTTTTCTCATGTGATCATCGAAATTAGGCCTAAAGGCTCGACGTAGACAAAGGAAAATTCAGGAAATTGAAGGGAGACAACAACAATCAAGGAAATATTGCATATCAGAGTGGGAAATATGGTTTTTGAGTTTTTATTTTAGGTATTATTGATGACAGATGACTTTAGAAGTTTTGGACAACATGTTTTCGTTGGATATATGAGTAATATATTTTTTGAAAATAATTTCAAAGATCAATGAGATAAATTGTCAAATGTGAATGAGATGACAGGAGTTACAAGGAAGTGTGTTTTTCTTAATTAACTAGTTATGTTATGATTGTTAGGAGATAAAGGGAGTCACAAGGGGTCCCACCTACTAGTTATTATTTATTTAGAATCCTTATTATGATTTATTACTTTCCCCCTAACTAAAAAGTTAGTTGAGATTTTAGTTAACTTGACTAATGAGGTAGTTCAACTACTTCAACCAATTCTAATTTGCTTAAAGGAAAAATAAAAGGGAGGAACAAAGGATATAGAAGGAGAAGCATACTAAGGTTTTGTCTTTGAGTTTATGTTGAGATAGTTCAGTTTTCATTCATTCCTTAATTTATCACAAGCCTCATTCTTTTTTATGATAGAAGGGTCTTATGTAGACAACAAGATTTAGGGCTTAATTACATCACTCAGACACTTGTTTTTCAGAGGTGTCGATCTATCTTTGATAGTCTGTGTAGACTTGTATGTTTGTGAATTAGTTTTCATGACTGACAAAGGCTATTGTGAAAATTCGAGTGGGAAGAAATCTGTGGCAAGCTGATCCATGTTTTAGAGTTCATTTTTTTATTTTCTGTCAGAGTTCCTTTTGTATGTTCCATCGGGGATGTCTAAGTTTGACTTTGGTCCAAAATTTCTGCACGAAATTTTGTAAAGAGAATGACTCTTTGGTGAATTGGAATGAAATAAAGGATTTCTTTATGTCTCATTTGTCTTGATTATCATCTTGGTGTCTTTGCTTCTATTTCTACATTTATTTAAGCAACCATCATATTCAGAAAATCATATAATAATAAATTTTCCAGCAAGCTTTTACTTATAAAAAGACTAGCCTAAGCACTTGTAATCAATACGTGTCAGTTAGTATATTATTTTTGATGGCTAGAAACATAGGGTGACATTCCCGTATATTTTTATTTAGCCAAGCATAATCTGAAAATGATTGAGTAAGATCATTTAATATATTTTCCTCAACACCTCGCAGGAAAGTGTGTGGAGGGCATGCAGATGAACTTGGTGAACTACCTCGTCAATGAGATAGAGAATGATTGTCACGAAGCCAAAGAATTGGTATATGAATTTCATTATAGTTGGTTGATCATTTTTATCTCATTTGTTTCTTGGAAAATGCTTGAAGGAGACACTTTCCTAGAGATCGAACCTTCAGAGCCATTGGCCGCTCGATTTTCCACCATGTGGTATACGAACGACATGACGAAGAAGTGGAAGTCCAATGTCATGTTTCATGGATATTACCAGTAGTTGAAGGTCTCCATAAAATCATTCCCATGTATGACACCACACACCCTGCATCAGTATTGACCTATAGCGAAGTTTCTCATTGATCCCCACTTCATCTACATCACCGTACGAAGAGATGAGCACTAGGAAAAATTGCAGTCATACTACAAGATGAAAAATGAATATATGGAGAAAATTACAAAGGAATGGCCAGAGGAATTTCTTTTACCTTTCGTCGATCCAGATTTATATGAAACTGAAACCATAGGAGACACCATAGTTACACGAGTTGAACATGTCGGACAGTCCAGTGGGACGAAGAAGAAGAAAAAGTAGGATGAAGCGTAGGACATAGAGAGTGATGAAGAGGACAATGCTTATGAAGATAACGGGTCTAGCTCGCCAGGACGAGGAGAATACGAAGCAGACGGACAGGGAGGAGGAGATGAAGGAGAATAAGAGAAAGGAGGAGGTGAAGTTGCCACCCCTCCACCTGAAGATCCCCCTGTTGGGACATTGACAAAGAAGAAGAGGAAGATTTCTCCAAAGAAAGCCTCAGCAAGGAAGAATATGCGTGCCAATAAGCCACAGTTGGAGGCCACCCTCACCCATGACGACATCAATCTATTCCATGAATCTATGGAGGATGCCTCTGAGGACATATTGCAGAGATACTGAGTGAAACAGGAGGAGCTATATGGAATAATTGAGAGAGAATTGAAGGAAGTGCAACAAGTTGTTCGCTTGGTCCACTCAGTACCTACTACATTGTCTGTGCCTTCCTCATTATAGACTACATAATTGGGGGATGAACCAGCCCAATTGAGAAGGATTGTTGATGCAACAGAAGCTTTGTTCCAGAGAGCTCGGGAAGAGAAGCAGAAGGCTACATAATCCTTGCAAAAGGAGAAAGACAAAGTCCTAGTAAAATTACGAGCAGTGCAAGATAGTATAGCTACCCATGAAAGTGAGAAAGCAGAGCTTCAGGTGAAGCTTCAAGAGGAAAAATCCCAGCTACAGAGGGAAAAATAGAAGTTTTCCGCATAGCAAGGTGTGGTCAAAGAAGTGATAAGTAAAGCATGTCTCTTTGTGTCAGGCTTCGCATAGGAGGAGAAAGAGGCGATTGAAGCTCAAGTAGTGAAGCTCCCAGAGAGCCTCCAGCAGCTTCAGGCTAGGATAATAGAATTGGAGGCCCAAACAGTACTGAGCACCCTGCAAGAGGTGCGTTATTAGAAGGAGGAGACCGCTAAGAACACAATAGTAAGAATAAGAGCCCTTGCTTCAACATGCGAACAATTAAGTGATAGAAGCACCCAGACATACGAACGCCTCGTCGAGGATCCATAGCTAAAGAAGCTACAAGTGCAGTTATAGGAGGTGCAACAATAGGAATTTTTAGTGTAGGAACAAATGAATCTGCTCACCGCAGTGGAAAGAATGAACATATCCCAGGAGCAGCGGACAATACAATAGTAGATCACTTCCCTTCAGGGTAAGGTAATGGAAGTAACGCAGAAGCTACAACCTGTGCAGGATGAATATTGCAAGGTGTTTGAAGATATTGATGGACATGGATCACAACTATATTAAGTGGTTGCAGCAGTAGAACAATGCTTGGAAGAGCCTGTTATAGAGAAAACAATCTAGGAGCTCATTGTGAAGGAGGCTCGGGCAAAGAAGCAAGTCGAGGTAGCTCGATTTAATCTTGAGGATTTTGAAGCAGCATTGTTTGGACCTGAGTGACTCAGGATGAGTCATAGGTGAGTGTTGGGGGTTTGTTGGCCCTTTACCAAGTTTTGAGAAAACGTTGGTCAGATTTGGCCCACTTTTGGACTTGACACAATGGTTGAAGAAGGAGCTCCTAGGCGGAGCTAATATTGTGGATCTCTCTTATTTTTCAGGATATGTGGACCCAGTAAGAGGTTCTCTAGGGTTTTGTAACATGTTTATGGGATGTCGTCCCATGGGGTTTTCCCATGTTTAGGCCTTATTGTAAGGGTTTGTAAAAGTATAAATAAAGAATAATGTATTGTAGAAGTAGCTAAGTGCAAGTAGTTCTAGTTGCTTTGTATAAAGGAATGTATGTGTGTTAAGGCTTTGTGCTCGATAGAGATTTGGCTCTGTGCATTGACCTAGTTGTGGAAGGAGGATCTAGTGCTTAGTGCACAGATCTCGAATCTTATGCAAAGCTCGAATCTGTGCACAGGAGTGACTGACTGTAAGATCTCGGTATATAATAAAGAGGTGAAGCGGTTGGTGGATGTAGCCCCACATTGTGATGAACCACATATATCTGGTGTCTCATGGTTTTCTTTGTGATATGTTATTTCTATTATGAATATTCTTAGTGCTTTGATTATGTTGTGTAATAGATATATATTTTATTGGTTAAAGTGATTTACTTGTGTTAAGGGTAAATGAATGCTAGATTTAACTGATAATGCTAAGTGCTAAGTGCTCAGGGTATATAATCATTCATTGTTACTGCACTAATCTATCTTTGATTATGTCCTACAATGTTAATTAAGCTAAGAAACTAATGCATTTTATTTCCTAAGTGTTAATAGACTATTCTATGAAGTTAATTGATCACATATCTATGTCCCATATTGGTTACAGACACTTGCATCTTGTAACCCCCCTTGTTTCTACCTTGGGTGAGACTTCGCCTGCTTCGTAGGTGTTTCTGAAAGGATCAGTAGTCAGGGTTTTTTGGGTGTGTTGTTAAGCATTGAACCCTGGGTCTACCCCTGTGCCAACACACTACCTTCTTAGTTTATGGGTTCTAAAGCTTATAAAATTTGAGACCATATTTATATCTAATAAAGATACACTTTTCATCCTTCTTATCTAGCTTACTCATGTTTTCCTTTGGAACATGAACATATGCATCACATCCAAATACCTTGACATCTGTGAGAGAATATTTATTGCCATTTCATACCTCTTGTGGAGTCTTGTCATCCAACATTGATGAGGGTGATCTATTGACCAGGTAACAAGTAGTAGCCACTGCCTCTTCTTAGAATTATTTCCCTAACTTGGCACCACTGAGCATGCACCTTATTTTTTCAATCAACATCCTATTCATCCTTTCTGCAACTTGACTCTACTGAGGTGTATATGGAGTAGTCTTCTTCCTTTCTATACTGCACTTCTTACAAAATTATTCAAATTCATTCCCGGAGAAATCTCCGCCATTATTTATCCTTAGCACCTTAATTATTTTCTCTATTTGATTCTCAACAAGAGCCTTAAACTCTTTAAACATGTGAAATACTTTAGATTTATTCCAGAGGAAATATATCCAAGTATTCCTCGAGAAATCATCTATAAATGAGACATAGTACACAGATTTTCCCAATGATGGGACCGACACAGGTCCAAAAACATCATTGTGAACTAGCTGTAAAATTCCTTCTTCCCTCCTTGCACCAGAGGGGAATATTACCCGATTTTTCTTCCCATATACACAATGTTCACAGAAATCAAAATCCAGAGAGAAATTAGTCATACCTTCAACCATACCTTTATCATGTAGTAGTTGAAGACCCTTCTCTCTAATATGCCCCAGTATTTTATGCCACAACATAACCTTTTTGTCAGAGATTGTAGGAGTTCTTTCTTCTTCAAATCCAATATCAGGAACAATGGAACTATTACACCCATCACTAATAGTTCTTCCTTGCAGCTTATACAGATTTCCAAACCGGATTCCCTTTAGAAACACCATTGCTCCTCGAACCATCCTGCAGGTTTCCTTTTCAAATATTGTTTTTACCCCTGCATCGTCCATTTATCTTACAGAAATAAAATTTATGTCAAAACCTGGGATGTGCAGAACACTAGGCAGTGTTCTAATCCATACATCTATGATCCTTAACTTGACTTTTCCTCGTCCTATGATTTTGGTTTTCGAATCATCACCTAAGAAAAAATTATCTCCATCATACCTTTCATATTCACAGAACCACTCCCTGTGGGGATTCATATGAAAGGATGCACCTGATTCAACCAACCATGCCTCATGATCTTCATGTGTGCTTGAAGAAGCCAAGTACACATCCCCTCCTTCTTCCTTGTGTGTATTTTCTTCTGTAGAAGGAGATTCTTCAGATCTCTTCTTTTTCTCAACTTTGGATCTACATTGCTTCTTGTAGTGCCCTTATTTTCCACATCTCCAACATACCTTTACAAACTTTCTAGGAGATTTATATCTACCCTTATACTTAGATATCCCACTTGAGAACTTAGATCTATTTCTTTCCTGGGAATGTCCTTTTGCAAATAATGAGTCTGTGCTTTATCCTTCCATATTCTTCTGTCTCATATCCTCCGATAAAAAGGATAAGACCACTTCGTCAAACTTCAAGGAATTTTTATTACTACCTATGGCCAAAACCAGAATATCCCACGAGTCTGGTAAAGAACACAGTAAACGGATACATTTATATTCATATGAAATTTTAATCTCAACATATACTAACTCACTTACCACAGTATTGAAGGCGTTCAAATGCTTTGCCACTGAGTCTCCATCTCTCATCCTCAGGTTATACAGCTTCTTTCTCAGGAATAGTTTATTTACTAGGGGCTTAGATTGGTATAATTTCCCCAACTTATCCCATAAATCCTTGGATGTAGCTTCCTATGACACATTCAGTAATATTGAATCTGAGAGACACATCTGAATTGTGCTCTTTGTCTTCCGATCCAAATTTTTCCAGTTATCTGTTGAAGTTCTTGTAGGTGCAATACCTGGATCTACCATGATCCACTGATCTTTTTACACCAACAGATATTCCATATTGAGCTTCCACAACTCAAAAATGTTCCCATTAAACTTATCAATATCCATTTTCAAATTTATTTCCATTTCTTTTCACCTGAAAAATAAATACCACAGATCTCCCACTGTAACAAAGCTTATCACAGTCCCAATACAAACCCTTGAAAAAAAAGGAATCCTCCTGAATCCAACAAAGCTCTGATACCAAATGTAGATTTCAACCTTGTACAATATTTACTGCAAATGGATCTTCAGTAAAAGAAGATAAAAGATACAATGGAAAATAAAAAAATTACGCAGATATTTTTCCCCTGGAAACCCAAACGGGGAAAACCAGCATATTTGATATTCACTCATAGTGATACATTGTTTACAATACAATATACATATAGGAGCCAATGACATATAAAACCCTAGCCCAATGACCTATATTAGTCAACAAACCTAATTCTTTAACTGGAAATAGAAAACCATCGGCAAAAACCATGTGTCAAAAAACCGCTCAACAATGGACATGAAAATTGAGGAAACACGAAAAACGAGGAAAAAATGCGACACAATTCTCGACACTACTACTCGTGCAAAGAATATAACACATACCCAACATGTTTTATTTCCAAATATATGTTTCATGTTGGGTATTTGGTTTGAACATGCAGATATTCACCCGTGGCCCCTTTCACACCATCAGTCATGGGATCCCTTGGCCCCTCTAGGTATATATTCCAAAATGGCATATTATCCATCCCTCTTCTCACATTTTCATTTCCCAATCATGCCCCCTAACAATTATTGTCAGGTTCCCCACACTTGAATCTACGGTACCATCACCTCCATTATATTCAGGTACTGTCATCTGGTAGTTCTCTCACCTCCATGAGTTGTCCCATGTATATGTATCCCTTGTAATACTAACACTCATAGTGTTCTATCCATTAGGATAGGAAGTCCTGGTAGTGTTACACCCTCGAGTAAGAACCTCATACTTCTTCCTCTTCATGATGCTAACCACCCCATTATGGAATCCCACCTTATGTTTTTTTTATTACATTAAGTGCACCTTCGCATTATTATTAACCTTCCATAGCATCTACCATCAATTTCCCATCTGCAGCATCACCCTCCATTCATATACCTAGTATAGAAACTAACCAATGGGGCCCCCACCCTCCACCAGTCTCTACTTTCACCTTCTATAGTCCAAGCCATACTCCACTTGGGCACCATTTTCTGTACATGTTCTTTCAAAACCATTATTTATTCATTTGGTAATTGTAAAAATCCAGATTTACGTTTCAGCAAGTACAATAGATTTTGGCCATCACACCCGATGATAGTTTTTCCTTGGCACATCACAACCAATGTTACCCTTGGTTGGGACATCTCACTACCCTCACACCCTCTGCAAGCCATTTGTATCCAAGCCAAAATCTAGACCACCACAAGACCTTTGTGTACCATATCGCTCTATGTTTTGACCTATGCCACATCCCCTTGCAATTTTCCCATCTCTGGTTGTCCCCCTGACACCATATAGTATATTACATTTGTTTCCATCCATAAATACCCCCAAACCAAGGGAATTTCTGGAATCCTATATATTCCAAACATCATTCATGATTATCACCACCTTTACTAGTACCAATACAATTTATGACACCATGATTATTAACCTGGATATCCAGAAGCCCTTGGATTCATATCATCGTGTTACTTTTCATATCGACATCAAAAAAATTCCAGAAAAGTGACAGTATCTTTGATCTCATTCCATTCACAATGAGTAGCATTGGATGAAACAGAGAGTGTCCTAATTTCTCTTCGATGTCGTTGATCCCCATGACATTCGACTCTAGCATAATCTCATGTTACAGTTGATCTTTATTTATGAACATTGCAGTTTTTGGTAGCAGTTGAAGACATCTAAATTTGATTAGGCCATCAATGCCTCCTAGTCCTTCACCACTCAATTCAAAGCCAATTCTATCATCGGAATGGTCACCTATTGTTTCTAACACCTACGAGGGAGCTGCATATATATACTTTGTCAGCAAGTTCAGTTACTGATATCTCTTTATAATATCATGATACGATCATGGGGCATTCTCACCTCATTTGTACAAACACTTTTTGTTTTTATATCAGACTTTTCATTGATCTTCCATCCCCTCTCTCTCCGATGGATGACTGTCACAGCTCCTCACGTTCAATTTTTCTCACTTTCTACACAATGTCATTATCAACAAAAGAAACTATGATGTATTTCGGCTATATGTATGCTCCTAACCTCACACATCAGGGGGCATCTGTTATCACCAGAAAATGACTCACTACAAATACAGAAAATGGATGAAGAAAAAATTAACACAAACACAACATACTACCAATATTCATGGAAGGATTACATTCAGTTTGGAAAGACAATCATAAAACTATGTAAAAGTGGTTCTGGAAATCTACGCACATTCATCCAAAGAAGCATGCACACATTCACATAGGCTAACATGATGTACGATGCACAAAGTGCACAGAGTGCATGACTAACAGTCGAAAGACCCGAGAAAACACACAAATGGCACATTAATTAGTTTGGTTGGGCCTCAACGACTTTTTGGATGAAGGAGATATTCCCCATACCCAAAATCGCCCCCAAATTTTTCCTTGGTATCATTGAAAAGGATGGGAGTTACCTCCATGGGCCTCCCATTCACATTTGGAACCAGTTAAGAAAAATCTTTTTATCCTCCTATAAATAAAGGGCCATTGTATGAAAAAAATAAGAAGCATTTGAGTATTGTTATCATGCTCATTTTTAGCTTTGGGTAGCCATCTTACTCTTTGAAATATTTTGGCATCCATAGCAAGTGTTAGGACTCTCTCCTCTTTAATAGTCCATCACTTTTTTCTTCTCGTTTTCTTTAGTTATCCATTGATAGTAGAATGAAGACTTTGTACTTGGGGACTCAAGAGCCTTCCCAAAGAGGAAGAGGGGACTCATAATTTCCCATATTTCTCCAAGGAGTATCAATTTGAATATTAGTTTACTTGTTATATCTCTCTTGTGTTTTCTTTGTGCATTCATTTCAAGTTATTGTTAGCTTAGTTTAGATTTATTAAATTGTTGTTTATTTATTGTTTCTTTATGTTAGTTGAGCCACTAACCATCTAACTCTCTATTGTTCTTTCTGAATAGCCTAACTAGATAGTTAAGGGACCTCCTTTTTCCAAAAGGAACCCAACAACCAACACCCAGTTTCCCAAACCAGACAGTAATCAAGCTCTCATAGGTTTCTCAACCACACAAAAAAATCTAGTTTACCATATCTCTTCCCCTTCATCCTGTACCACCCAAAGAAAATGAACCCCATTCACTATTGTTGGATATATGGGCTGACCCAGGTTCTACCTGGGTTCTACCTTAGTTCTCCAAAAAAACCCTAGAAATCATCGGCCCTTCTGGTAAACCAGAAGGCTACACCACACATAGAGTGCACAACGTAGTCTCACTCGAGATGGCTTATGAGTGACTGCATGACGTAGATGTCTGCAGTCATGGAAGGGATTGGGGATGTTTTTTTTAATTCTTCTACATCTACTTTCACATGCATCATATCATCTACTTAATTATACCATTCATCTAAATCTAATAGTTATTTCATTCTTCATTATTAGTACTGCACGCTACAAAATACTACTCTAGCCATTCATCATTCATTCATAATTGAAGAAACAAAAAAAAAAACATTCAAACACATCACAACACATTATTTTATTGTGGTTCACGCCCCCTAGGCTACATCCACAAAGATCTTCTACTTTATTTATTATTCCTCATCAAAACTTCTTGTGTTGTGGGCATTACATCATGGGTTTAAGTACTGGTGAGGTTGGTCAACGTCGCACCAAGCATCACAGATTGAGACCTAACCCTCAATTACATCTCAAAATTGACTCCATATGAGCTCTGCAGCTCTCAACCAAACATATACTTCGAATAAGAACTCAAAAATGTGCTCAAATTGATTAGCTCATACCAAGTGATAATAATCCCCTATAAAAAGATATCTTATTTTCCTCATACATCCTCTATTTATATTACAAAATGGGTAAAAACCCTTACATCATGACTCAAAACCCAAATTCTAAGTGCACTCCACTTTTTCACTTTCTAATTGTCTTTGCTGTTAGCTTCCCAACTATCTAGAGGGGTGGTTGTTGTCAGCTTCCCAACCATATCTACTATCTCCTTTTTATACCCATCCATCATTTGCGCTATCCTCTTTATATTTTATTCTGTGTTGAGGTCTCCTACTAGTGCACTGTCTGGGATCATTTAGAAGAATTCCTCAAGTCTTTGCTCTAGTTTGTCTACGCATTTTTTTTCCTCCTCACATTCTAGTTGCACTTATTTAAGAACTGTCTCTAGCACCTCCTTATCTTCCTCTTTTTTCTCCAAGTTTGTTGCATATGTCCTCGCGCTGGATTGAACTTTGTGCACCACACTCATCTACAACTCATATAATGCCTTTTTTGGGATATTGGATAACTCCAATTCTAATTGTTCCACATCCTTCAAAGGTTTATGCACGGTGTCCTCGTCTACTTGTAGCATGCTCTGTTTTATCTGGAATGTTGTGCTTCCCATTATTTCTATCTTGATTGTCTCCTTCCCTTCATGTATTGTCACTAGTTGCATTATGCTTCTCCATTGTGTGAAATTAAGTTGTAAGCTCTCCAAAACTTATTTAACATCCATTATCTTCTTCATGAGTTATTCTCTTTAATATCTGGTGACATAGAGTGCTTATTTTCCTCGGTCTTGTACCTTATATGCTACTAACTCTTCATTGTCTTCTTTGCTTGTGAGCTCAATGGGATTCTTATGTGCCTTCATCTTCTTTCTCTATTCTCCCATCTGCATGGTTGATTTCTGATTTTCTGTCTGCGTCGATTTCTTTACTTCTGGTATGTTTCTAGGCCTTTTCTCCTGGGTTGGGATCTCATATTTCTTATGTGTTCCCATGCTTGTTCTTTTTGCATCCTTAGTTCCTAGTACTAAGGCTCTCAGTATTGTTTCCTTCTTCCTTGGTTTCTTTGTTGTTGTACCAACAACTATTGATTTGGTTTTCTATGTTGATTTTCTAGTATTGGCTACTGGGCTACTAGAGTTTTGCATTGTGGAAGCTTCTTCCTGTTCTTTTCCCTTTTCTCCTTTCTTAACTTTTGTTGGAACCTTCCATTGATTTGGCCATTCTTCTAGTACCCATTGGAATTCTTTTTTCATTATGCAATACTGCATATTTAAACATGTTTTCTTATGGTCTATTATGTCTTGTATCCATATGTTATGCCTTGATGCCTTGAAATTGGCAATCCCCTCATGCTCCTTCACCACTTCAAGTCAAATTATACATGTATCTAGAATTTTCTCCTGCATTTTCTGAATGTACATGCCAAAAATTCTTGAATTGGATTTCCTCTTCTTGGAATTAGTGTTGTTTCATAGGGTTTCATATCTTGTTGTGCCACACTTTCCTCTTCTTTCACAAAACATTGAAAAATTTAGTTTTTCCCATGTGTCTAAAGCTAACAATATCAACAACCAGGAATAGTGGAACTTCTTTCTAGCATCCTATGCATCTCTGTAGTATTCTAAGAAGAGGTTGAGCATATACGATGCCCAACTTAGAACTATACCTTTTTCGCATTGTGTAGTTGTTGCGACTACCCCTGCAGATGCCTCTTCTTTGCGACACTTTCTAAGTCACTTGCATGCCATCAACTTCATCACAAATCTGGTAGCCGGGTCATTGATGTTCTTAATGATCATACCTTTATTGGCTCTGTCTCTGCCAAATTTTTCCTTCACTTCCTCTACAAAAGATTTTTCCTTCATTTTATCATTGAGGTACTACTCTGGTTTTACCCCATCTATTGGAAGTCATGTAAGTTTAGAAATGAGATTGGCATCAATTGGGACAGGTTTGTCCATCCATAAAATCCCTCCATGTACGCGCGCCAAAAACATTTTTACACATGCATTAACATCTTTCCCCCTACCGAAGTGAGGAATTTCCAGTAAATTCATAATTCTAGAGTTGTAAAGTCTGACTATCCATTGTTTGGGCTCCATTATCTGGATTCCTTTCAAGGTTGACCCTGTATTTTCCATGTAACCCTCCTACGCAAGCTCTAGAAACTTGGTCACTTCTGTCACATCGTGATCTGTTTATCTTAACTTGGGAAAAAATCCCAACACATATTCTACAACAATGACTAAATCTAGAATGTGGGGCACTGACAACAAAATATGTGTATGTGTGTGTTCTATCACCATTGCTTCCCTTTTCTTCGACGACCCTAATTTTATTTCTTCTGGAGTTCCTTCCTCCTCCATTTCTTCATCTGTGTCGTGATCATCATCGACCTATAGGTTTTCATCTACTGTAGGTTTATTTGACTATGTATTATCACTGTCATCATCACCCTATTCTCCCTCTGTGTGTTTTTCTCCTGGGTTTCCTGACCTAGGGTTTTCTTCCATTTTAGGGTTTCGTCCTTGCGTTGCCTGGTTGAATTCCGTTGCTTCTAGTTCTGGGTTTTCTTATTCAATCTACATCAGAATAATTGATTCACTTTATATCATTGGAATATCATCCACATAAACCACTCCGGTCATCTCCTCCATTGATCTGTTATTGTTTATGGTTCTTCGCGCGAATTGATTGAGTCATCTGAACTTTGGTGGTGCCATTCTTTTCACTTGGGAAAAATATTCTATAGATCTCGGCTAGGTTCTTCACAAGTTGTTACTCAGTCGCACCTTGGTTTCTATATCACTCCTTTGCTCAAACAATCACAAGTTTTTTTTCCTTTTCCATGTTTTTCCCCTTGTATAGACTCTATCATAAATCCTCTGACGTGCCCTTTCTTTTTCATTGACTAGTTTTTCACTTTTTTGGTCATTTCCCATCTTGTCCCACAGTGTTTACTTTTCCTACGTGCAATCTCATGAATTCTATCACACCAGTTTATTGTATGTTGCGTGTTTTCATTCTCAACTATTTGTCTACCAATTATTCCTCTAACTACTTATTTTTGTCTTTTTCTTCATTTTTCTAGTTTTTTTCTTCCTCTTTCTTCTTTTTCTACTTTTTCTTTTATTTTTTTTCTTTTTCTTATATACAGTATGTACAATTCTACTTTATGTTCTATGATTACTGAGGGTTATAGGGTCAACTGTCCCTATACAGTTTCAATCGACTACCATTCATAAGTCCTTGAACTTCCTTACATATTAAATCCTTCAACTGCACAACACCTCCATCTGTGATAGACTTTATCTCATATGGACCTAGCCAATGTATTCTAAGATTCCCTGGGTGTTGTAAGTACTTACTGTCATAGAGGAGAACCATATCTCCTTATTTTTGTACCTCATGATTCCCACTTTGAATTTTTTCTTCTTAATATGTCTATCATGCCATGCTTTATCTTTTTATTTTTGTACCTCCTGATGGAAGCCAACTATAATTATGTCTTCTTATAATTCCATCAGTTGAGCTAATATTTCCTGTGTTGCGCCTCTTTATGTCATGTTTGTAATGGATGCAATGCACAGACTTGGTATAAAATAATCCAAAGGAACTACTTATTCTTTTCCATACACCAACCTGGAAGGTGTCTGCCCTATTATCTTCTTGCATGTAGTTCTATAGGCCCATAAAACTGCTAGTACTTTCAAATCCTAGTCATCTATATTCACATTAAAAATATTTTTCAAGGCCTTCTCCAAAATCTTGTTAAATTATTCTATTGTCCCATTCGCTTGAGGATGATATGGAGTTCTCTTGTGATGATGTATCTCAAATTCTTCTAAATTTGCCTGGATGGTATTGTTGATAAAGTGAGTCCCCTGATTACTCATCAATTTTTTTTGGAATCCAAATATTGTCACTACATGTTCAAATAAGAAACGTGTTGCAATTTCTACACTGCAATCCTTCATTGTTGCTTCTTCAACCCATCTGGTTAAATATTTTGTCGTTGTAATAATATATCTAGCCCCTGATCTTCTTATTGATGGATTAATTGGACCTACAAAGTCTACTTCCCACTTATCAAATAGCTGAAAAGTTACTTGAGGTCTCAATGGAATCTCATCCCTCCTGGATGGATTTCCAATTCTTTGATAGACATCACAATTATGACATTAATACTTTGAATCCTTGTGAAATTTTGGCCACCATAATCCTGTGTGCAAAACTTTCTGCACAGTGGCCTTCCCCGCATAGTTTCCTCCAACAATCCCTTCATGTGCTTCTACCAGAATGATTGATCTTTCATGCTCCATAACACATATCCTCAAAATGTTTTCTGCACCAAGTTTGTACAAGTGACCTGCAATCAATTGGTAGTCTACAACTCTAGCTACCAAGTACTTCTTTTGCACAGTATTAAATTCCTTTGGTGAAAATCTTGTACTCAAAAACTAAATAATGTCAGCAAAATACTCATCATCAATGTGTATTGAAAATAATTATGTATCTGAGAAGTTTTCCTCCAAGTTACTTGGTTCTTCTCCATTAGTTAACATGGACAAATGATTTGGACCTGCATTCAATCATCCAAGCTTCACCAAAACTTCAAATTCAAATTCCTGGAACAAAAGTATCCATCTACATATTCTTCCCCCCAACACTGGCTTATTGAATAAATATCTAAGAGCAGAATGATCTGCAAACATCTTGAAATGTTTCCCTAACAACTAATGTTTGAATTTATGCAATGCATATACCATAGCTAATCCTTCCCTTTCTGTAATATTTTAGTTATGTTATGATTCTGATAAATTTCTTCTTGCAAATGCAATTGGGCGATTTATTTCATCTTCCCCTGGCTATGTTAGTATTGCTCCTAGTGCTATTGTAGATGCTTCTACTTGCACATGAAATTCCTTTGACCAATATGGAAACACCAGAATTGGTGCATTCACCATCTTCTCCTTTAGAATATCCAAACTATGTTGGCACTCGTCATTCCATTGATATTTAGTATCCTTATTTAGCAATTTCTCCATCAGCACAGTAATCTGTGCATATCCCCTTATAAACTTCTTGTAATAGCCCGTGTTGAGGAAAAGATATGATTTGATCTTACTCAAGCATTTTCAGACTTTACTTCGCTAAATTAAAGTAGACAGGAATATCACCCTATGTTTATATCCATATCCTAACTCACAAGTATTAATTACAATTTCTTAGGCTAGTCTTTTATCAACAAAAAGCTTGCTGGAAATTCACTTTTTATGTAATTTTATGAATATATCAGTTGCTGAAATAAGCGTAAGAATAGAAGTAAAGATGTCAAGATGATATTCAAGATATATGAGAGATAAATCAATCCTTTATTTCATTCCAATTCACCAAAGACTCATTGTCTTTACAAAAATTCACACGAAAATATTGGACCAAAGTCAAACCTAGAAATCCCTAATGGAACATACAAAAGGACCTCTGAAAGAAAACCAAAACTGAACTCTAAAAGATGGATCAGCTTTCCACAGATTACTACCCACTCGACTTTTCACAATAGCCTTTATCAATCATGAAAATTAATTCACAAACAAACAAGTCTACACAGAATATCAAAGATAGATCAACACCTCTGAAGAACAAGTGTTTGAATGGTTTGATTCAGCCTTGAATATTGTTGTCTACAATAATACCATGCTATAACAAAAGAGAATTAAGCTATGATGAATATGTGAATGAATGAAAACTAAACTATCTCAACATAAACTCAAGGAGAAAACCTTGGCATGATGTGTCCTTCTATCCTCCTCTTGTTCCTCCCCTTCATATTGTCTTTAACAAGTTAGAATTGGTTGGAGTAGTTAAACCAACTCATTAGTTAAGTTAATTAAAAAACTCAACTAACTTTAGTTAGGGGGGGGTAATAATAATTATAATAAGGCTCATGAATAAATAATAACTAGTAGGTGGGACCCCTTGTGACTCCCTTTAGTTCATAACAACCATAACAATCATAACATAATCCATTAGTTAAGAAAACACCCTCCTTGTGCCTCCCATCAACATATTTACTTTTGGCAATTTTAGCTCATGAAAATTGAAATTATTTCAAAAATAATACTCATATATCCAAAATAAAACATGTTGTCCAAAATCCCTAAAGTCCACTGTCATAAAACAATAAACAACATAAAATTCAAAAGCCATATTTTCCAGTCTGTGATGCAACCCTTCCTTGGTTGCTGCTGTTGCCTCTTGACTTTCCTGAAATTGCCTTGGGCTGGGAAGAGCCTTTAGGCTTTATCTCACTGATCACATGGGAACAATCATCCCTCAAATGCATCCGTGAAGACATAGATTTGTCAAAGTCATCAGAGGGTGAGGAAGGGGAAGCAATAGCTTTTCCTTTATCAAATGCATGGTGGGATTTAGTCTTCAATCTCTTGCTGGAATGGGAGGATTGCACTGGCGAGTGGTTAGGGGAAGCTTGGACCATGGGGTTCAAAGGTGGAGGAGCAGATAAGGTTAAGTTTGGCCAGCCATGGTGTTGGGAGACTGCCGAGTGAAAAATCTCCTGCCACCCATCATTTTCCAGGACTACAGGTTGTAAATAGACACAAGGAGGCACATGGATGGTGGGGGCTTGAGGGGCTTGGAAAGGAGGCCTTTCAGGCCTCATTTGGACTATTCCCTTCCTAATCCAATTAAAGGATCCAGCATGAAACAATTGGCCAAGATCTTCTGAATTGACATCAAAATGTATAGAAAACCTAGGCCTTCTTGGGCCTCAGTTCCAGTTACCTCTACCTCTGTTTCCTCGGCCATGGCTTCCCCAATTGAAAAAACTCATCCTGCATATGTTAAAAATTAGAAAATAGTCTTTTAAATAACCATGCATAACAACTCCTTAAAAATACGAAATAGATTTGGCTCAGAATGTATCAGGCTCATGCAATCCAATCCATACAAATTGTTTTAACGTTAATCAATGAGAAGGGGGGGGGTATTGAGTGAAAATATGATATAATTAAAGGGGATAATAAATGGTCATTGCTCAATGACAACAACAATCAATTGTAAATCAACCCAAAAAACTTCACTGCAATCCATTCAAGGCACTACCACTTCATCCACTTAACATAGAATTTTCTTAGTTGTAATCAATATCAGAACAGGGAGTGATCAAAATGAATATGGGATATGTGAGGGGGTTGTAATTAGCGGAAAAATGNGAATGTTTACTGTTCATGAGATTAATCAAGCAATCCATAACCTCTTTTGCAATAAGAAAAATATGCATCAATCAACAATCAGATGACTGAGTAATAATTCCTGTGTATTTGCTTAAATTCATTGTCCATTAATATCCAACACAGTGCCATTACAAAACATAAGTATTTCACACAATTTGTAAGAGGTTATGTTCCCTTTATTCACACATTCTGCATTTAATAATAGTCAGCATAGTCCTCAATCTGTAATCATTAACATCCACCACTGTCATACATTTCCCCAATCCACACCTATATTTGAAAGTAGTGTTTCCCAAAAAATAATAATATATA
>ML776746.1:1007264-1035887 GCA_009831015.1 Picea engelmannii | reverse complement strand
AATTTGATCTAACACTTGAGAACTATGATTCATGTTATTTTCTTGTACTTTCTTTCTTAATGAGACTACTTCAATTTTTAAACCTTCATTTTCCTTATCCTTTTCTGCAAGCATTTTAGTTAGAGCTTCTTCAATCACTCTAGTCTCTTCTATTTTAAGTTTTAAGTCAACTACCATGATTTCAGTGCTCTGAATCAAACCATTTGATTTCTGTAATTCAAATTCTAGATTCTCAATTTCTCTTTTAAAATGTTTGCATTCCCTTCTCACTTTTCTTAATTCACTTAAAGCACTTACCAATTCAGCTTCTAGATCAACTTCACCTTCTTCTTCACAAGACTGATCATCCTATTTTTCCATAGCCACAAAAATTTGTACATATGAACTCTCATCACTCTCACCAGATTTTGAAATATCACCGTCATCTTTTATACACAGGCTTTTCTTTTTGTAAGTTTTTCTTTGAAAAACTTCTTATGTCTATTCTTGAATTCCTTAGGTTTTCTATCATTGTCTTCTTCATTATTAGTATGCTTATTGTAAGGACACTTAGATGCAAAATGTCTTATTCTACCACAACCAAATCATTTCAGAGGAAGCTTACCTTTATACTTGCCAGTACCTCTTTTTAGATTTTTAACAAAATTTTCTTCTTCCACATCACCTTCTGACTCCTCATGATTGTTGATTTCTGCTTCAACCTTTTTCGTATCTTTATTTGCTACCTTGAAAGTTGCTTCTTTCCTGAAAGAATTCTCACCAGAGTTTCTCATCTCATATGCTATTAGTATTCCATGTAATTCATCCATTTCTAAAGTATCAAGATCTGTTCTTTCTTCTAATGCGGATATTTTTGAATCAAATCTTGCAGGAAGTGATCTAAGTACCTTTTGCACAATAATATTATTATTAATTGTTTCTCCTAGACCTCTAATGGTATTAACAAATTCATCAATATGAAGAAAGTAGGTAGCTATATCTTCATATTCTTCCATTTTCGGGCTTTGAAATTGACTTCTATATGATTGTAGCTTAGCACTCTTTACCTTAGTGTCTCCTTCATATACATTTTTCAATTTATCCCATATTTCTTTTGCTTATGCACAATGCATAACTTTAACAAATTCTGACCCTGCTAGACCTCCTAGTATTGCATACATAGCTTTGGAATTACTCTCATAGAGTCTCTTACCTGTAGCATCTATTGGAATGGTTGTTGGGACTTTATATTCATTTAGTACAGCCTTCCAGATATCTACTCCTTGAGTTTGTAAAAACAACTTCATTATGATACTCCAAAAATCATAATTATGACCATCAAACAAAGGAAATCCATGTTTTGTAAATTCTGACTTCTTATCCATTATGAATGATCAAAAACCTCTAGTGGTTAAACTGATATCTTGAAGTAACTGGCTATGATACCAATTGTTGTATAGGATAAGTCATCTAAGAGGGGGGGGTGTGAATCAGTTGTATAAAATTTCTTTCATTTTATAAGAAGATTACTTATTAATCAATAAATCATGCCTTTAACAATTAACTTGCAGTAATACATTTAACCAATAAATATACAATCACATAAATGAAACAATGACACAATGATTTTTCATGAGGAAACCCAAAAGGGAAAAACATCTTCTTCTTATGAATGAAAGGCAAGCTCCAACTCCTCTTTACATTCTTATTTTATCTGAGCTACAACCCAGATGAGGTTGCTACCTCTGTTTCTTCAGCACCTACTGAATGGAAGCTACAACTCCCAGATGTAAAAGAACCAACTTGTACAGGAGACTTTTACAGTCTCCCCTTGCTTCTCCCTACCACCCTGGAATCCTTCTCTATCACTAAGAACCTACAAACCAACTCTTTATCTTCTCTGACAAAGGATTCATCATTCAAGTCCTCTATGTTTATATAATCGTATCAAAATCCATTCTTCTCCCCTTGATCTCTACTATATCTTCATCATTTCTTCTGACTGTCCCTGTATGATTTTATTTTGATTTTATATTCATTTACAGAAATGAATTTTACCTTAGAGGTACGACTGTACCATTAATTCCATACACACTAACCCACACAATCACTGCATGTTTCTTTTTATCTTCTACAACCCCTTCGGTTACCCCTCAAATCCCTAGAACAATGCTTCAACAACTGAAACGCCAATCGTCCAAGAACCATGATTCTGTTCGGCTAACTAAATCGTAATTGAACAATTAATCGTGAAGAGAAACAATATCCCTTCGATTGGATTTCCAAGTATCCAACACTATTGGATTACAAGCACAGGGTCTTGCGTTGATTTCGCCATTTCTCATTTCAGTATTTCAACATTCCGGCATTCCTGTGGTGAGGAGTCTCAACACTCCAAGTCAAAATCCTCGAAATGGAGCCAGATCAATGGTCCACAAAACTTCATAATCCGATCCCTTCTTTTCTTAATCGAATGGCTGACGAGATTTTAGCATTTTCCCTTCGAGTCATCGTAACTCCAACATTATAAAATTCATGATCACAAAATCTTCGAAGTGATCAGACGGTTCACATAACCCACTGAGATGGACATTTGATGGGATTTTGAAGTTTTTCCTTTCGTATTTTTCGAGACTCACAATAGTCCCTTTCCACATTTCGGAGTTCGAGACTTCGTGATGGTGGAGTTTCTACTTGCTATGTAAAACCTTGAAATAGAAAGTTTTGATGTGATGTAAACCTGCTGACATCACACGTGGATTGACACGTGCCGAATAGCTACCATGTGTCACTCTGATTCATGACTTACATGTGCCTGAAATGTTGAATCAGCTTGACACTTGTCATTTCCTGATTGTGCCACGTGTCCTTAGCTGACGTGGTTTTTTATGTGTCTGTTTCAGGATTTCGAGGTTCGCTACTTCAAAGGTTAAAGTTCCTTTGATCTTTGATTTCTCGGTCTGCGAAACTCCGAAATGGAGTCTTTGACATGATCTGATCTTTCGCATTTTGTGATTTCATCATTCTTGTCATGAGTGTCCTTGACACCTCCAACTCTCGGTATCCGAAACTCTGAAATGGTGATTAAGTCGTGGTTTCTCATTTCACGATTTCATCATTCTTGTCGTGAGTGTCCTTGACACCTCCAAATTCCAGTATCCAAAACTCTGAAATGGAGATTAAGTCATGGTTTCCCATTTCACGATTTCATCATTCTTGTCGTGAGTGTCCTTGACACCTCCAACTCTCGGTATCTAAAACTTTGAAATGGATATTAAGTCATGGTTTCACATTCCGGTATGTCGAGAGACATACTGATCTCCAAATTAGGAACAACTGTGCCTGTAAAAACTGATCCACAGTGCCTGTGCAAACTAACCAACAAACTCCCCCTTTGGCTTTTTAAAGTTTGACATTAATGACAAAACCAAGCCCTGTGAAAACTGCCCTACTGTGTAAACTTCCCTGTGCAAACTGTGCAAACTTCCCTACTGTGTAAACTGCCCTGTGCAAACTACAAGCCCTGTCAACACTTTTTCTAATCCCTCCATCTCTAAAAATGTCACTGGGAACAAGTCATTGTATTCACGCAGTAACTCTTTGATTGTTTCTATGGTCTGATTATCCAAATAATCTCCAATGCTTACAATCTTTGGGTTTTCTGTAGTTCCAATATTTACCTTCTTGATCATCATGGGTGTAGCATAATCTTATGAATATAACTTCATACCTTGTACTTCCCTTTCTCCTTCAAATTTGGGGATTTGTATGTTGCGCTGATTTTCTTCTCTTGGATATTCTTCCTCTATGACATGATAACAGTGTAGAAATTGTTTGATTGTTTGTTTCTTCTGATTTTGATATGTTGGGACTATTTCAAATTTTAGTTCTTCAAAAATATTGTCTTTGACCACCTTTAATGTTTTATCTATCCCTGGGCTCTCATGCTCAAAGGAAAATATAACCAAAAAATTATGTTGCATTTCTTCCTAGTTTGCAATTTCCCTATGTTGTTCTTGTTATGTGTACAAGTTATTTGGAATGCCTTCTAGTGTGTGAATGAAATGGTGTGGCCACTCTTCTAGTGGTACCAATATCCATTGGAACATACACCTATCTATGTGTTCTCTGAGTTTTCCAAATCCATCATATTTATCCAAAACTATGCTCTCCTGATCTATGCCAAATCTAATGCGGAGTAACCTTTTACACTGAAACTGGTTTTTAATATTCTCCTTATGTGTTCCCCACCAACGAGCAGGTGTAGCTTTCAAAGAAATATATAATACTGGAAATATTTTATTTTCTACTACTTCTAATTCAAAATTCATTAGAAATTCTTCTAATTCATTCAGACCATAAAAAGTAGGAGGTTCCCTTACCTCTATACGAACCCATTTCAGTGTGCATGTCATTCTAGCACATCTTCAGGTTGATAACTCATGTAATCATTGTTTCCAGTTCTCCAGTCCTATGTCTGAGTCTAAAGCAAAAGAACTAATACTTCTCAAACTCAACATTCCATCTGCAGTTAGGTTGATATAATCCTTTTCGCACACGGTAGTTCGGTACAACTGATTGACATCTTCTATAATAAACTTTTATGTCGCAGGTTCCACATACCTTCCTCCTTCCGAGGGATCCAATGGCACAATAAATATGTATTCTCCAGACTCGAATATCATCTTCCTTGTCTTCAAGTTAATAATATCCTAATTATCAAAATCTCAGTCAAATCCCAACAACGTTGGATATTGTGAAGTATTATATTCTATGTCAATCACTTCAAAGTCTATCATGGTGCACACACCATCTAGATCTACCGGTATCCCCTTCAATATACCAATTGGCACTAATCAATGTTGATTTTTTAACTTCAATTGGATAGATGAATACCCTAATGTAGGTTCCCCCATAGCTTCCCATGTCTTCTTTGGAAAAACATTGACTTCAGACCCTAGGTCTCATATAATATCCCCCATATTTAAATCTCCAATGTTTGCATTCAACCTGAATTTCCTGCTTGTTCTTCTCTTCTTACAGACCCGATTCACTGTTTGTACCCCTTCTTCCCCAGAATTACACTTTTCTAACAGAATCTGTAGTACTTCTAAAGAATTTTTATCATTAAACAATTTTACACAAGACCCCAAAAAGTTTCTTAAGTTACTTACTTTTTTTGAAGGATGCTCTTTGTTGGCCTGATTAAATAATGGAGGAATGACGTACACTGGTATATCCTCTACTGGCTTTATTCCTAAAGTATAAACAATATTCTCCTTCAAAATCTAATGTCTAACCTCTTTTAATGTCTCTTTCTCTTTGCATGCATCAAACTTTTATTCAAGTTCTGCATTCTTCCTTATCCACTGGTGTATATACTGGTTCCTCTTTGCTACATAATCTCTTGTCTTAGCTCCACCTCTAGTAATTATATTAATCTTCTTCCCATCCTCTTCTTTGTTTTCTACAACAATCCATTATACATTCTGATTATTCTGGTTTCTCTTGACTTGTATCTTTACCAGAAGTGTTGGATAGTCTTATGTCTCATGGTATGCTACCTGACAATACATGCATGTCACAAGTGGCTATGGAAAATATCTTCCATAGTGTCCATGTTTCTGAAAGTTGTGACAAACTACAGGTCCTCTACCTCCTCCAAATCCTCTTCCTCCTCATCCTCTACCCCTAAAGCCTCCTCTGTTTCCTTTATTCTCTTTGCATGGTGTATTATATCGTGGTACTTGATTATACTGCAGTTTCATATTGTTTTATTGTGGTCACGCTGCACATTGTTGCATGTTGTTATATTGTGGTGCTGATCCAAATTGTTGTGCATTGTTATAGTATGTTTTTTCTTGAAATTGTTGCATGATATTATAATGTGACTATTGCCCAGGTTGTGTTGTCATTAATTCATCCTGCACCCTATATTCATATGATGTCCTCTCCTTCATTATCTCCAAGGTTATGTAGTCCTTGTATTCAAGTTCAACTGACTTACAAAAGTTACAAAATGAAGTCTTTGGTATTGTCTGATATTTTTTCATCATGGGACAATGATAGGGATCATTCCCACGTGTTCTGCATATCTCACACTATGGTCCTCCTGAAGATAAATGATTTGGAATACCTACTTCTATATACTGCGAAAATAATGGACACGCATTCTTATGATGACCTTTTGTCTTGCATAATGTACACCATACATCTTTTGTTTTCTCCTTACCTTTACTTTGATTCAACTGAAATTTAAGGTCCTTCAGATCTACTCTGAGCTCTTCTACCACTGGATCTTTATGCTTGTAATGATTTTCTTCTAACTACAGGGCTTCCTATAGAGCCTCATCCTGACTCTAGAATTTCTACTACCTCAAAGGATACTTCAAGTGTGCCGATAAAGAGTTAACAAATGATTGTCTATGTTTCATATCAGTAATAGGGAACTTCAACTTACCTTTTAGTCTTTTGAACTTTTGGTCAACCTCCTAGATTGAGTCTCATGGATTCTACTTAATTTATATCATCTCATTCATGAACTGGTCCTCAGAACTTGGTTTTTGAAATTCATTTATCAATTTCCTTCTTACCTCTGTAACAATTGTAGGGGCTCCCATTGGATTATTTACTGCAAGACCCATGTACCAATCCAATGCGCGGTCTCTTAATGTGATTTCCAACTACGCAAACTTTGTATCTTCATATGTAATCTACTTAGCTTCCCAAATATTTTCAAAAATGAAAATATGCTTCTCTTGGTCATCTAACCCTTCTCCCAAAAACTATGATAACCTAATAGTTGTATCTTTTCCTACCATTTTGAAGTTTATCACCTCCTCGTGGTGTAGATACTCAACTGCTACTTGTTAAACTTACACTTCTACTTGATTTTCCATTGGACCCTCATCCTATAAAAATCCTTCTACCACTAATCACTTGTTGGTTAATCATTTTTTCTTCTTCAAATGTCTTAGTCACACATGGGGTTGTGGGTTCCACACTAATTCAGATATAGAATAGAGACCCTTCTTTTGCGTCGGACCCGTGACCTCTGGTTTTCCTCTCATATGTCGCATGTAATATTTCCTCAATATTCCATGTCACACAAAGATCCTCTATCTCTTCCTCATCACTATGCAAGCCCTCTCGCTCATCTACTTCCCTCTTTTTATTATTGATCTTATACTAGTAGGGTCGTTCGTTGCATGTCACTCTTGTTTTCCTTATTATTTCCATGGTCTTCTCCTCATCCATCATTATAGGGTCCATTACTTCATTCTTCTAGCCTTCATTCATAGCCCTCTCCATATATTAGATCTTCCTTAGTGCTTCCTGCATCTCCCCCATGCGCACTGAGTGATTTAGTTGTCTGATTCCATGGTCATCACGCATTTATAATGAAATAATATCTTGATCGATGTGTAAAGATACCTAACATACCTTCCTCTTGGTCCCTTCAATAAATATCTCTATGCACTAGTATATGACTTCGTTGTATCAACTGCAAATTCAATAATAAACCCTACAATAATATTGTCTAACCAAAAATCCACTACACGCGTGAATGTTTTATTAATCCTTTCCAACCATGCAATGTTCTCAGCAGTCCACTCTATTGGCCTTATGTGATTAGTTAGATGAGTACCCTTCAACCTTAATATCCACTCTTGTAATAATTATGGAAAATAACAGAAATATGCCTCATGTAAATCAGTAAACACATACCTCTTCAGGTACTAGCACAGTGTATATATTGAGCTTCTATTATATTTCTATGCAAACTCGAGTTTCTTTGTCTCCAAACATATTTCAATCTCTTTCTTTGTAGAGTTCCATGGCCTGAACATCCATTTCTACCACTGCATTTTATTCACTGACCTTCTCATTAGATCCCTTCTAGGCTACTCTTATAAGTTCCAGCTGGCAACAGAACCATTTGTTGTATGTATGGGCTGACCCAGGTTCTACCTTAGTTCTCCAACAAAACCCTAGAAACCATCAACCTTCTAGTAAACCAAAAGGATACACGGCCCATAGAGTGCACAATGCAGTCTAACCCGATATGGCTTATGTGTGACTACATGGTGCATATGTCTGCAATCATGGAATGGATTGGTGATGTTCATTTTACTTCTTCTACTTCTAATTTCACATGCATCATATGATGTACTTCATTATACCATTCATTTAAATCTAACATCTATTTCATTCTTCATTATTAGTACTGCATGCTAAAAAATACTACTCTATCCATTCATCATTCATTCATAATTGCAGAAATAAAAAAAAACATCATTCAAACACATTGCAACACATGATTTTATTGTGGTTCACCCCCCCAGGATACGTTCATAAATATATTTTTTCTTTATTTATTATTCCTCATCAAAACTTCATGTGTTGCACGCAATACATCATGGGTTTTAGTACTAATGAGGCTAAACAATGTCGCACCAAAATCCACAGTTTGCAACCTGACCCTCAATTACATCTCAAAACTGACTCCATCTGAGCTCTGTATCTCTCAAACAAACAAATACTTCGAATCGGAACTCAAAAAGGTGCTCAAAGTACTTTTCTCATACCAAGTGATAACAATCCCCTATCAAAAGATATCTTATTTTCCTCATGCATCCTCTATTTATATTACAAAATGGGTAAAAACCCTTACATCATGACTCAAAACCCTAATTCTAAGTGGACTCCACTTGTCCACTTTCTAACTGCCTTGCGTGCTAATCCATAGTTTCATCACGCTAATTTTCCTTTCTTCCTGGTGCAATGCTCCCTTTTCCTTCTTGCACACTGGTTTCTGCTCATTTCCTGGTGTGTGTTTATTCCTTGGAACATTCTTCCTTGTTTGTTGTGTTGTATCTTAAGACTTACCCCAAAATTGCCTGCTCCAACAACTACCACGTAGTCCCTCAGGTTGCCCACCTCTTTCTAGGGCTATAGTGTTATTGGTCAATAAATCTCAATGTTGTAACTTTCAGTATTCACAACTATGAACAAGGTTTATCAACATGCCAATGCATCTCAAACATACATGCATCAATTCATTGTTGGAATACACCTGTAATTCCTACATACAACCAACCATGGCTCACTACATTCAAAAATTTGTTTTTCCATTCCCCATGATAACCAATAATGATTGAGAATGAGCAATAAGAGTGAATGAGAGAGGAGCAACTCCAAATGATTTCAATAACCATGAATGGCCAACTCCCAAGACAATGAAGAACATGGTTTAAATATCAAAATTATAGTGTGGCATTCCCCCAAGAAGCTCACATAACCTCCTCTTCTCTCTAAAATTCAAAGGTGGGTAAATAAAAATAATTAAAAATACAAAGGCTTATCCCCTCAGCTACCCCCCCTATCTTGTGGAATCATAGTGTAACAACCCTAGTTGAATATATGCTTAGGGATTATTAAGTAAAAATTAATTAGGTAATTAATTGTCCTAACATAGTTTTAACTAAACAAAGATTGGCATAATAATATTAATTAAATATTTATTAATTAATTAATTGTTATAATTTTGATTAATTAATTAATTACCTATTACATTCAATGACATGGTTAATAAATTTAAGAGGGTTAATAAATTTAATTGTTTAATTAAATGATTTACGTATACGGAGGGGATAAGAAACATTAAATATAAGGATAAGAAACATTAAATAATAGGATAAGACATTAACTAAGAGGATAAGATAATGAATGTATGGATAAGGAAATTAATGAGGAGGAAAGTGTTGGTGAAGGAGGGATATGACAGGAGGACTCTTACGGGAAGAAGGCATTATTTTGGGAGGAGGAAGAATTATTGGAAGGGGGGGGGAAAGACTATAGGTGGGAGGTGATTATTTTTCTGGTGTGAGGAGTTTGTTTGAGGGGTTTTTGATAAACCAGAGGCAGGGGGAACTGATTTTTTGGGGGTTTTGGGCACGGGGACGATAGCCTTACGGTATCCTAGAGCTAGGAAGTCGAACAGGCTGCTCCTAGCTGGCAGGGAGGAAACACGGTTTGGACAGAGTTGGTCAGCGCATCAGGCAGCAGCAAAGCAGCGGGCTAGACAACCAAGTCAACGTAGAAATTAGCATCAGAAGCAGGTAATTTGTTTATGAAATTGCTAAGTTCTTTTTTTTATGCTGTAGTTAAATGTTAATTTCTGCTGAAAATTTGCTTATATGCTAGTGATTGAATTATTTGTGTAATTTAAAGGAATTATATCAAATTTTGTATTTATGGTCCCTACACATAGCCCCCTATAACTCTTTTCCTTCTCTGTCTTGTAGCTAATGATGTATTTTATTATTATAAATGTTCAAAGTAATTCATTTCCTAGGAACTTCAAACCTTTATCAATTTTTCTAGCACTCTTGCCTTTCATCAAATAAATAAAATACATTATTAATCCGGGGAATAAAAAATGGGGTATTAGTTTGGCGTTATCCTCAGTGCATATACAAAACATAAATAAAAATTTCAGAATTCTTCAAAAAATCTTTGGTACTCTACCCACATGGTATCTTCATGCTCCCAAGTAGCATGTTTAGGACTGAAGTAGGTCCACTTAACTTTTACTAGTTCTATGACTCGATTTTGAAGCACTTTGACTTTTTTGTCCAATATGCAATCTGGTTAGACCTTAAAGTCTCATTTTGGCTCCACCTGAATCAAATGCACATACATTTTCAACAAAAGACATTAAATATGTTATGCACATTCATGGAAGTAGGCAATGTAAGCATGTATGCAACTGGCCCTATTTTGTCCAATATCTCAAATTGACCATAGAATCTGGCTTCTAGATTTGCAAAATTGCTCAAATTCAATGAGCTCTTCCTGGGATTCACTTTCAAAAGTACATGCTCTCTCACTTTAAATTATCTAGCTATCATGTTATAATATGCACAATTCTTCTATGTATGTTGTGCTTCTTTCAAATTCTACTTAATTTTAACCATCTGGTCTTCCATATCCTTGAGAAATTTTGTTCCAAACACTACTTTGTCTATTGTGTTGTCCCAAATCACTGGAGTATTGCATTTTCTACCATACAAAGCTTCAAATGGGCTCATCTTCAATGAATATTGATACTTATTATTGTAAGAAAACTCAACCAAATGAAAGTAATCTTCCCACTTATATGGATTATCCATCACATACATTCTTAACATGTCTTCAATCACTTGGTTGACTCTCTCTATTTTCCGATCTGACTATGGATGGTATGTTGTGATAAATTTTAGATTTGTACAAAATCCTTTAAATAATCCCCTCCATAAATTTGAAGTAAACTTTGTATCTCTATCTGAGACAATTGACTTAGGTATTCCATGCAACCTAGCAATTTCTCTTGTGTAAATTTATGCAATATTATCTATTGTATGTGTCATTTTCACTGGAACAAAATGAGTAGCCTTTGTCAATTTATCCACAAATACCATTATTGAATCATGTTTCCCTATTGTCCAGCGAAACTTAGTAATAAAATCAAAGGTTACCACTTCACATTTTTTCTCTGGAGTTGGAAATGGTTGTAGCAAACCCACTAGGTGTCTATGCTCATATTTCATTTTTTGAAATTCCATACATCTGCCAATGTAATCAACAACATCCTTCTTCATTCCAGGCCAAAAGAATTGGCTTCTTACTGCTACAATTTTTTTCGGGTAACTGAGATGTCTGGCATATGGAAATTATGCATTTCTTTTAATACCAAATTCCTAAGTTCTCTGGAACCAAGAACATAAATTCTATTTTTATGCATAAGTAATCCATATTCCTTCATCTCATACTCTTTAATTTTTTGTTGTACATTTTCTTGCTACACAAATGTATTTCACTTGTAGGTAATGCTAGTATGTAACATTAACATCCAAATTCTTCTCTTTAAATTTGAGTGATGCATACTAATTATTGTAGCATGCATGAAATGTAACCTTCTGCTGAGTGTAACAACAACTTTATTTTATTTTCATTTTATATGCTTGATGTCAAATTCATACTCACTTAAAAACTCCATCCAACTTGTCTTCCTAATATTTAAAGTTGGTTGCTCAAAAATATCTTTTAGACCACTATGGTATGTCCTTAATTCAAACTTATTTCCCATTAAATAATGCTTCCACATATTTAGTGCATGAAATATGGAAGCAAGATCGAAATAATGTGTGGAATAATTCCTCTCATGCTCTTTGAGATTTTTGGACTCATAACTAATGGCATCTCCAATTTGAGTGAGGAATCCACCAAGTCCTTCTCTACATGGATCTGTACAATATACCATAAAATTCTCATTTGGGCCAGCAATATCTAAAACATGTGCACTAGTAAGTAGTTATTTCAACAAATTTACTTTTGCTCAACACTTTGTTGTCCATTCAAATTTAATTCCCTTCTTTTGTAAATAAGTGATAGGATGAGAAATCTTGAAGAATCATTCTATAAATCTCATGTAGTATCTAGATAATCCTATGAAAGATCTAACTTTTTAAACATTCCTGGGTTTTTACCATCCTCTAATGGCTTCAATATTCTCTAGATCTAGTGCTATGCCTTCTTCTAAAATAATCTTCCCCAATTAATGGATCTTCTTTTGGTAAAAAAATGACTTACTAAGCTTGGCATAAAGCCGATGTTCCCTTAGTACTTGTAGTACCAACCTCAAGTGATGCTCATGTTCTTCTTCTGATTTAGAATAGATAAGTATTCATCTAAGAATACAGTGACAAACGTATCCAAATAATTTATGAATATGCCATTCATCAGGCATATAAATATAACAGGTGAATTGGTCAGTCCAAATGGAACCACTACAAATTCATAATGTCCATACCTGGTTCTAAAGGTTGTGTCTTACTAATTTATTCTTTCTTGATTCTTACCTGGTGGTTTCTTTATCTCAAGTTTATCTTTGGAAATATCTTTCCTCTTCTTAGTTGATCAAAGAGGTCATCAATTCTGGGTAGAGGGTATTTGTTCTTCATAGTGTCTTTATTTAGCTGTCTAAAGTTAATACACAGCCTCAATGCCCCATCCTTCTTTTTAACAAAGAGTAATGGTGCTCCCCAAGGTGAAACACTTGGGCGTATGTACCATTTCTTTAACAATTCCTCCAGTTTCATTTGTAATTATTTTAATTCTGGTGTACTCATTCTATAAGGATTTTTTGACACTGGGGAAGTTATGGGTACTAAATAAATAGGTCAATCTATATCCCTCTTTGGTGGAAATCCTAGTATTTCTTGGAATACATATTCAAACTCTTGCAATACTGAAAAATATTCAAGGCTTGGCCCTTTTTTCTTTTCTGGCTCCTCCACAAGAGATGCATACAATTGACATATTTTCCTAAAACATATCTTTAGCTATAAGGATGAAATCTCCCTTATAGAAATAGGTCTCAGAATTCCTTTCACAATGCTCTTTTTTTCTTCTTTATCAAGGCATGTAAATGTCTTGTTATCGAAATCTAGGACATCATGATGCTTGTCCAACCAATCCATTTTGATTAGGATAGCATAATATCCTAATGGTATGATATTCATATCAACAACTAGATTTACTCCATTTAGATTTATTGGATAGCCTTTGAATGTATCATTGATCCTTCTTTTGGTTCCAATGGCTAGCTAAACCAAACTTGTTTTTTCAAGATTACTCTTCTTCAAATGAAACATATCCACTACTTTAGGATAATTGTAAATATTTGTTTCTCATGAATCAATTAAAATATCATCAGGATGATTAATGATCCTACCTACCACCTCAATCATATGGGATTGGTGTTCTTCTTGTCGACCTTCCAAGGCTACATATATTCTTGGAATATTTATGCCCATGGCTTCTACTGATGTATCCTCTTGGATTTTTTTTAAGGTATTCATTTTGTATCCTCTGTGAGGGAAATCCTTGTACATGTGATATTCTTTGCCTCCACAACATTTGATTGGTGGTATTCCCCTTTTTCCCAAGGAGCCTTCTCTCTTGGATTCATTCTTAGCAGAATGATCTTGTTGATTTGTATTAGTACTATTTTTGTTGAAAGGAGGTTTGAATCTCTTTCTTATCTAATCATATTTCTCCTCTAAATGTGGAATAAACCTTCACAGATAAGATCTAGCTAGCAAAGGACATACACATTTTCCAAAAAACATGAGACAAGACAGAAATGAGAGACAGAATCAAGAATTGTATTACCATAATGAATGAATGATAATTTACACGTGATATACTTTGTATAACTAAACTAATGTACACTGGAAGAGAAGCCAATGTGCCATAGTGGTGGTCTTGAGTGATATAGACACACATCGATAGTTATGAGAGTTAACTGCCACCTAGTCTAAGTCAACTATTCTTTCAATCCTCAGTTAACTGAAAAGCCTAACCCTAGGAGATGAAATGCCAAAAGTTATGTGGGCCTCGATGGGTAAGTTGGTACCTCAACTTCCCAGGGTCGTAAATTTTGCACAGGACCTCCGTTTTAGGCGTTTGATAGCCCGTTGGAAAGGTCTTTTTGAGAAATACATATTATGTCGTCAAAATCTAACTTTGTCTATAGTTTGACTGTGGCAAGCCAAGATAACACTATTTAGGGCCCCAAAATGGCCCTGGAATTACAGAAAGATGTGTTGACATGAAAAAATCCAAAATAATCCAGATGGATTAGGTAGGTGGCCACTAATCTCCACCTGGAGGCTGTGTACCATTTCAAAAATCCACAAAAGTGTAGAACCCACAATTACAAAGAATTATAGATGAACATGTTGAACTAAAAAATGTCAATAGGAGCTAGTTGGAATAGGTGGGTGGCCACCGATATCCACTTGGATCACCATAACAGAGGAAAACACGGTAAACTCACCTTCCAATACTATTGGTGACTTTGAGAATCACACAAGAGAATTGGTTCCAAGATCATGATGAAAATGGAATATCAGGGCCAAGAAATAGGCAAGGAAGGTCAAGGGATTTTAATTCCCATTGTATCTTAGTAGAGGCCCAAGCATGAAGGGATAGGATTCAGTGGACAAGAAGCCAACACAAGTGCATCTCAAACCATTTTTTTTAAGGTAGGAGGAACCATAAAATAATCCATGTGAAACAAGACACTCAAATATGCTTGTAGAATCTTGGAAGAGAGCAACAACGAGATTATTCAACCATCCATATTTGTTTCAATTCTTAGGGGAACAAGAAACCAAGATAGAAAGAATCATCAAAGAAAACAATGTATGGCTTAGTTTGTTTCTCCTTCAAAAAAATGGGTCATAAGGCTTGTGATTGTTGTCACTCGAAAAGGCCAAGCCGTCCATGCAAGAATTGTTGTCAATATTGCAGATTGAATGGACATTGGGAAGCCAAATGTTGGAGGCTTAATATGGAAATCCATCCCAAGAATCGAGAAACCAAGAAGAAATATTGGAGAGTCAAGTTCAAGGGGGAAAAGGATTTTTTTGCACTTACATCCCAAAGAAAAACGATTGTCCAATTACCTATTGCAGAAGTGAATTTCATCCACAACCATGATAATGGAAACATGGTGATGCCAAAGGAAACCTCTACTAAGCTCTTATCTTCCATCCTACAATAGAGGCATCCTTTCTTTGAGATTTTTTGGATTTTGCTTGATGAGAAGAATAATATTTAAGGAGTTGAATATTTTTGGGACCAAAATACTGCAAATGGGGAGGTGTGATCCAAATTGGATCCTACCCAAAATAATTTGTAAATTTGTGATTGTTCCTTTTATTTTATTTTGTCTTTTTTTGACAAATTTGGAAGCGGAAATGAACCATTGTAATGGTTTCCATTCCAAAGATAAGCCATTAAAAATGAAGGTTGTATATAAGAAGAAAAGAAACGAAGGGAGACAAGGATAACTTGGGAAGTTTGTAGAGATGTGAGCTCGAATAATGTAGCATGATTCAATATTAGTATACGAAGCAATAAAGGAGCTTGTCCACAATGAGCAAAGGCATATCTAAGACATGGTAATCTGCATTTATTTTTGTGAGTAACAATGCATGAGTTTGATAGAATTGGGAAGAACCACAGTGTTATCATTTTTTCGTCGACGTTTCGGATCCACAACAGGATCCATCTTCAAGACATAAAAGCCTGAGAAAAATAAAGAGAAGAATCCTAATAAATACTTAAACTTACACATGTCGGAGGGAACCCTAAGGTCGATTGGGTGAAACCCTAGATTTGATAAAATTATTAATAAGTATTCTAATTTAACATTTTTTATAATAATTTTATAAAGTGGAGGAAGTTTTTTATTTAAAAATCTTAAGTGGTAGTTTATAAGGAGGTAAGGTAAAAAAATTTAAATCTTATTTTGATTTTGATAATGGGTTTATTTTTATTAATTTCTTGGTTTTGTTAATTATTAATGCATGTGTTTTCTGGGCATGTATAGCTCACCCATTGTAATAAATTTCCTAAGCAAAATAAATATTTTTTTTATACCGTGTGCGTGCAATCTACTTTGTGAGGTATATTGGGGTTCTGGTTTGAGTTTTATTTCTTGAAATTTATATTCTAGTTAATAGATGCAAGCTTCATTAGCTCAATCCTTTATGATATTCATTTTGTCTTGTTGACTGAGGTTCCACTCTGTTAGGGACCTAACCCCTCATGTAGGTAGAATAATATATTTTCCATGTAATAAAGGCCAATATTAATAAGGCCTAGTAATAAGGAAGAATAAGTCAAATGTAAGAACACCTACTAGAATCTTTTGCTTCTAGAAGATCTTCCTCTAGATTTTTCTTTTGGTAGATAGATTTAGTATAAATAGGAGTCGAGGGCATGGGAATTTTTTGTCTTGAGAATTATTGTAATAGAGCTCTATTCTACTGGAGGTTTCCCCTTGAAGAGGCAAGTGAACATTGTTTCCTATCAATAAAGGTATTATTTTGGTGTTGTGGTTTCATCTGTTGTGTTGTTCCATTGTTATTCTCTACAATATTTGTGTTTTTGGCTATTATAATAGTTCTGGTACCTTACAAGTGGTATCAGAGCACTTTCCTTGGCATAAAATTGTGGGTTATTTTTTTCAGGGTAGAGACATATTCTAACATCTTAAAGATACAAATATCTATCATTCAACACATAAATCTATGGTCAGGGAAGAATACACACAGGAACTACAAGTGGTACTTAAACACACATTTTTCCCCACCCTTGTAACCCTTGTTGGTACCCATTTAAGTGGCAGTGCATCAAAAAACACATGTATATGAATCGACCTAGATATCCTCAAGCCCTCCATAGATAAGCCAATCGGTCGTCTGACTTCTATAGTGCCACCACGAACAACATTTGGTAAGATACTCTATAGTACCTGGGTAGTCGGGTAGTATGGCTAAGGGCATGATCTAGCCTCCTTAGTTGGTGCCCTGAGGTATTGGGTAAAGTACTACTGTTGGACCCCACACGTATATCAAAGAGCTATAGCACATGGAAAACCCTTGTCTGTAGAAACCATGAATACCCTAACCCTTAGGAAGGAAACAAAAATAGAACAGACAAGATATATTGTTGTGTAACAATGCCTCCTGCATTTTGTTTGCAAAATTCCTACACATTTCTTCCTGTTAATAATTTGGCCATTTCATCACTACAGTATTATTCATCTCAGAGTATAACTCTGCGGGAGTAAAAAAATAAAGTCTAGATGGTGGGTCCATGAAATGTGGGGGGAATTGTGCAAAAGTGTGTCTTGAAATTGGCCAGTACCACATGAAATCTCATATGTTTTCTATCGACATCGGTGGTTGTGACAGTTTGTTGGGTGTTGAATGGCTATGGACTCTGGGTCCCATTCTCATGGATTTTAAGGAATTAACCATGAAATTCAACCAGGAGGGCCAACAATATAATTTCCAAGGTATCACAACAGGTTCCCCTAAGAGCATTAGTTCCCATCGCATGGAAAAGATCCTCAAAAAAGGTCATTCCAGTATTATTGCAGAACTCCATTCCATTCACACCAATGAGACACCCTTTGTGCCTCCTGACCTCCAATCCATCCTCTCCAAACATCAAGTTGGTTTTTACACTCCCCAGGGACTTCCTCCTTCCCATGGTGTTCATGATCATTCCATTCCCCTCATCCCCGACAACCTTCCTCCCAATATTCGTCCCTATTGTCATCCATTTTCCAAAAAAAATGAAATTGAGAAAATTGTTCAAGAATTGCTCACCGCGGGCATTATCCGTCCTAGTACTAACCCATATTCTTCTCCTATGGTCATGGTACTTAAGAAAAAAGGTTCTTGGTGCATGTGTCCTGACTTTTGCACCCTCAACAAACTCACCACCAGAGAAAAATTTCCCATTCATGTCATTGATCATCTCTTGGATGAATTAAGTGGTGCCAAGTTCTTTAATAAACTTGATCTTTGTTCTGGTTACCACCATATACGTATGAAAGAGGACGACATTCCTAAGACTGCATTTCGAACTCATGAGGGCCACTATGAGTTCTTGGTCATGCCCTTTGTCTTGTGTAATGCTCTATCCACTTTCCAAAGTCTCATGAATCATGTCTTTCATCCTTTTCTCCATCATTTTGTCTTAGTTTCCTTTGATGATATTCTCATATATAGTAAAAATTGGACAACCCATCTTGCTCATGTGGATTGAGTTCTTCATCTACTCTCTCAACACCAACTTTTCCTCAAGCAATATAAATGTACTTTCAGAGCCTCAAAAGTCAAGTACTTGGGCCATATTGTTGGCAAGGAGGGTGTTAGGGTGCATCCTAAGAAGATTGAAGACATGCAGGATTGGCCTCACCCCAATACTCTCAAAAGATTACATGGATTTTTGGGTTTAATGGGATATTATCACAAGTTTGTTAAGAATTATGGAAAGATTGTGGCGCCTCTAATTGCTCTCCTTAAAAAAAATTATTTCACTTGGAATCCAATAGTTGATCACGCCTTTCAAGCCTTGAAGGAGACTACGTGCACCACTCTTGTACTAGCCCTTCTTGACTTCACAAAGACCTTTGTCCTGGAATGTGATGCTTCCAAGAGAGGAATTGGAGTAGTGCTTATTCAAGATGGTCGACCTTTGTCATTTACCAGTAAACAACTATCAGAGTGACATTTGGGCCAATCAATCTATCAAAAGGAAATGTTAGCTATTATACATGCAATGGATCTATGACGCCCTTATCTATTGGGGCAATGCTTCCAAATTAAGATAGATCATTAGAGCCTCAAGTATTTTTTGGAGAAAATTCCTTCATCGCTGGAGCAACAAAAATCGGTGACTAAGTTATTTGGATATGATTATGAGATAATTTACAATAAAGGAAAAGATAATGTGGTTGTTGACACTCTTTCAAGAAAAATATGAAGATGAAGGGTCCATTTTTTCCCTCTCCTTCATTGTACTAGATTGGCTCCAAGCTATTCACTTGAAATGGCTGCAAGATCCCAAAATTTCACATCTGATCCAACAATTGCAAGCCAATTCTCCAGTTTCCCTAGGGTTCTCTTGGCACAATGATGAGCTTCGCTACAAAGGCTGTCTGTATTTAAGTAAACAGTCACAACTTAAATCCAAGGTGCTTCATGAGCTTCATGCTACACCCATAGCTGGGCACTCATGGTTTACCAAAACCTATGACAGGGTCAAAAATCTAGAAGATCTTCCTCTAGATTTTTCTTTTGGTAGATAGGTTTAGTATAAATATGAGTCGAGGGCATGAGAATTTTTTCTCTTGAGAATTATTGTAATAGAGCTCTACTCTACCAGAGGTTTCCCCTTGAAGAGGCAAGCGAACATTGTTTCCTATCAATAAAGGTATTATTTTGGTGTTGTGGTTTCATTTGTTGTGTTTCTCCATTGTTATTCTCTGCAATATTTCTTTTTTCAGCTATTATAATAGTTCTGGTACCTTACAAGTGGTATCAAATCACTTTCCATGGAATAAAATTGTGGGTTATTTTTTTTCAGGGTAGAGACGTATTCTAACATCTTAAAGCTACAGATATATGTCATTCAACGCATAAATCTATGGTCAGGGAAGAATAGACACAGGAACTACAAGTGGTACTTAAACGCACATTTTTTCCCACCCTTGTAACCCTTGTTGGTACCCATTCAAGTGGTAGTGCATCCAAAAACACATGTATATGAATCAACCTGGATCTCCTCAAGCCCTTTGTAGATAAGCCAATCGTTCGTATGACTTCTATAGTGCCACCGTGAACAACATTTGGTAAGATACTCTATAGTACCTGGGTAGTTGGGTAGTATGGCTAAGGGCATGATCTAGCCTCCTTAGTTGGTGCCCTGAGGTATTGGGTCAAGTACTACTGTTGGACCCCACACATATATCAAAGTGCTATAGCACATGGAAAACCCTTGTCTGTAGAAACCATGAATACCCTAACCCTTAGGAAGGAATAAAAAACAGAAGAGACAAGATATATTGTCGTGTAATAATGCCTTCTGCATTTTGTTTGCAAAATTCCTACACATTTCTTCCTGTTAATAATTTGGCCATTTCGTCACTACAGTATTATTCATCTCAGAGTATAACTCTTCGGGAGTAAAAAAATAAAGTCTAGATGGCGGGTCCATGAAATATGGGGGGAATTGTGAAAAAGTGTGTCTCAAAATTGGCCAGTACCACATGAAATCTCATATGTTTTCTATCGACATGGGTGGTTGTGACAGTTTGTTGGGTGTCGAATGGCTACGGAATTTGGGTCCCATTCTCATGGATTTTAAGGAATTAACCATGAAATTCAACTAGGAGGGCCAACAATATAAGTTTCAAGGAATCACAACAGGTTCCCCTAAGATCATTAGTTCCCATCGCATGGAAAATCTCCTCAAAAAAGGTCATTCAAGTATTATTGCATAACTCCATTCCATTCACACCACTGAGACACCCTTTGTGCCTCCTAACCTCCAATCCATGCTCTCCAAATATCAAGTTGGTTTTTCCACTCCCCAGGGACTTCCTCCTTCCCGTGGTGTTCATGATCATTCCATTCCCCTCATCCCCGACAACCTTCCTCCCAATATTCATCCCTATCATCATCCATTTTCCAAAAAAAATGAAATTGAGAAAATTGTTCAAGAATTGCTCGCCGCAGGCGTTATCTGTCCTAGTAATAACCCATATTATTCTCCTATGGTCATGGTACTTAAGAAAAAATGCTCTTGGTGCATGTGTCCTGACTTTTGCACCCTCAACAAACTCACCACCAGAGACAAATTTCCCATTCATGTCATTGATTATCTCTTGGATGAATTAAGTGGTGCCAAGTTCTTTAATAAACTTGATCTTTTTTCTGGTTTCCGCCATATACGTATGACAGAGGCTGACATTCATAAGACTGCATTTCGAACTCATGAGGGCCACTATGATTTCTTGGTCATGCCCTTTGTCTTGTGTAATGCTCTATCCACTTTCCAAAGCCTCATGAATCATGTCTTTCGTCCTTTTCTCCATCATTTTTTCTTAGTTTCCTTTGATGATATTCTCCTATATAGTAAAAATTGGACAACCCATCTTGCTCATGTGGATTGAGTTCTTCATCTACTCTCTCAACACCAACTTTTCCTCAAGCAATATAAATGTACTTTCAGAGCCTCAAATGTCAAGTACTTGGGCCATATTGTTGGCAAGGAGGGTGTTATGGTGGATCCTAAGAAGATTGAATATATGCAGGATTGGCCTGACCCCAATACTCTCAAAAGATTGCATGGATTTTTGGGTTTAATGGGATATTATCACAATTTTGTTAAGAATTATGGAAATATTGTGGCACCTCTCACTACTCTCCTTAAAAAGAATTATTTCACTTGGAATCCAATAGTTTATCATGCCTTTCAAGCCTTGAAGGAGACTATCTGCACCACTCTTGTACTGGCCCTTCTTGACTTCACAAAGACCTTTGTTCTGGAATGTGATGCTTCCGAGAGAGGAATTGGAGCAGTGCTTATTCAAGATGGTCAGCCTTTGTCATTTACCAGTAAACAACTATCAGAGCGAAATTTGGGCCAATCAATATATGAAAAGGAAATGTTAGCTATTCTACATGAAATGGATCTATGATGCCCTTATCTATTGGGGTAATGCTTCCAAATTAAGATAGATCATTAGAGCCTCAAGTATTTTTTGGAGAAAATTCCTTCATCCCCAAAGAAACAAAAATCGATGACTAAGTTATTTGGATATGATTATGAGATAATTTATAATAAAGGAAAATATAATGTGGTTGTTGACACTCTTTCAAGAAAAATATGAAGATGAAGGGTCCCTTTTTTTCCTCTCCTTCATTGTACTAGATTGGCTCGAAGGTGTTCGCCAGGAATGGCTACAAGATCCCAAAATTTCGCATCTGATCCAACAATTGCAAGCCAATTCTCCAGTTTCCCCGGGGTTCTCTTGGCACAATAATGAGCTTCGCTACAAAGGTCATCTGTATTTAAGTAAACACTCACAACTTAAATAAATGTTCTTTCTGAGCTTCATGCTACACCCATAGATGGGTACTCATGGTTTACCAGAACCTATGACAGGGTCAAACACTTTTTTTTTCGGGATGGTATGAAACATGACATTCACACTTTTGTGGAGGAATGTGATGTTTGTCAACACTGCAAGGGAGAAACAGTCAAATCCCTTGGAATGTTACAACCAATTCCGATTCCACCCACTATTTGGAGGGATATATCTATGGATTTCATTGTTGGCTTACTTAAATCAAACAATAAGTCAGTCATCATGGTGGTAGTTGATCATCTTTCCAGGTATGCTCAGTTCTATTCTCTTCAACACCCATTTACTTCCTCCACCGTGGCTCAACTTTTCATGGATCATGTATTCAAGATTCATGGCATGCCTCAATCTACTGTTTCTGATAGAGATCCCACTTTAACCGACATTTTTTGGCAAGAACTGTGTTAATGTCTAAAATTGCATGATTGCAAAAATGTTTTTGTTCTTGCAAGTGCCAGTTTCACTAGCCTACTATCCTTACATTATGATTTCTAAGTCTCCCATCCTTTTAAACCCCTATATTGCCAATTTCTCCATGTATCCATGATTATTCATGATCCTCAATAAGTTTGGTCAAGTTTCCTATTCCGCACGCATGTATTTTTGTCCTCCTTCTAGTCAAGCCTCTTGGTTTCTCATTCAAAAACACCACATATTTTTGTTAAAATTTGAAATTGTGTTTGACATTTTTTTCTCAGGTTATATATTTATAGTCGGGTTGTTAAGGTTTGGGCCTTTATGGCCAATTTACAATGTGTTTTCTTACGATAAAAAACACCCGAGGAACCAAGGAGATCTCTCAATGATGTGAAATCTCTCAAGGAGATCTCGTGCATACTTGTCTTGAGACAGTTTGATTCCTGATGCATCCTGACTGATCTCAAGTCCAAGGAAGAAGTGTAGTGGACCCATGTCCATCATAAAAAACCTATCATGAAGAATCCTCTTGACTGCAACAATCATTGAAGTCAAGCAACCAGTGATCAACAAATCATCAACATACAAAACTAAAAGTAGAAGTGAATCAGTTGTCCTGAGCATGTATACATTCGGGTCTAATTTACAATGTACAAAGTTCTGTGACAACAGGTAGGATTCCATCTTGGCATACCATGCCCTCAGAGCCTGTTTGAGGCCATAAAGTGACTTCTTCAGTCGACAGACAAAAGATGAGTTCTACATAAATCCCTGGGGCTGCTCCATGTAGATCTCCTCAGAGAGATCACCATGAAGAACTGCATTCTTCACATCCATCTGATGGACTTCCCATCCCTTGGTTTCCATAATGGCAAGTGCCAATTGTATGGAATCCATCTTTGCTACTGGAGCGAAGGTCTCATCATAGTTAATACCATGAACCTCCTGGAAGCCTTTGGTGACAAGCCTGGCTTTGTATCTGCTGATCTGTCCATCTTCTACACTCTTGGTCCTGTAGACCCATCTGCATCTGACAAGTTTCCTCCCAGAAGGAAGGGGAACCAGATCCCAAGTTTGGTTCTCGAGGAGGGAGTTGTACTCCTCCTGCATGGAAGATTCCCAAAATGGATTTCCAACAGCCTTGCCATAAGACTATGGATCTGAAGACTGAACCAATAGAAGATGCCTTGAAGGAAATTCTTCAGTGGAAGTAAGTGCAACAAGAGGCTCCTCAAAATCAGATCAAGTCCTCCTAGTATCGGTTGGATCACTGACGAGATCCCCTACACCCTGAAGAGTAGTCTGTGCCCACTTAGGCCTCTGCTCTGGCTCTGCAACTGCATATGGATACTTTGACTGTGCATCTGACTGTACTGACTCTGAATCTGAATCTGAATCCTCTAATTCCTCTGAATCAAAAATCTTGTCTGAAGAATATTCGGCATGTGCATGCTCATCATCTCTGATAGGTGGAAGAGTAAAGGTGTCTTCATGCAGCTGTTGAGGTACATGCAAGACACTTTCCTTGAATTGGACACTACACTCAATGATGATATGATCTGAGGAAAGATCAATAAGTTGATATCCCTTCACACCGTCATGGTATCCAACAAAAATTTACTTAGTTCTCTGTGGATCAAGCGCCTTCCTCTTTTCAGAGGGAATCCTGGCCCATGCACGAGAACCAAAAATGTGAAAGTGGGTCACTTCCGGTTTGAGGCCGCTCCAAGCCTCATAGGGGGTCTTATCCTTGACAGATCTATGGGGAGATTTGTTTTGGATGTATGTTTCACAGTTAAGTGCTTCAACCCATATTCTCTGTGGTAGTGACTTTGCATGCAACATGCAAGATGCCATCTCCTTTAGAGATCGTTTTTTCCACTTAGCAACTTCATTTTGTTGTGGAGTGTAGGGAACTATATGCTGCAACTGAATCCATGCCTCATGGAAAATATTGTGGATCTCATGATTCACATACTATCCCCTATTATCAGTTCGGAGGACTTTGATCTTCTTTTCAGACTGTGTCTCAACCAAAGCTTTGAAACCTTTGAGGTGTTGAAAGACTTCTGATTTTTTCCTGAGAAAGTAGATCCATGTAAAATGTGAGAAATCGTCAACAAAAATGAGAAAAAACCTTGCTTTGTTGATCGATGGATGTGGAAAAGGACCCATGAGGTCACTGTGGATCATATCTAAAGGTGTGGAAGCTCGCTGAGACATTCCCTTGTCGAATTTCTCTTGAGGGTGTTTTCTGAGAACACATCCCTCACATTCTCCCTTGGAGAAATGGATGTCTGGTAGACCATCAACTAATTTGTGCTTGCTAAGCTATTGCATGTATCTAAAATTCAAATGTCCAAACCTTTTGTGCCATATCCTACTACTTTCATCAGCATGAGTAAGCAGTAAAGAAAAATCAGGTTCAATGAATTCAGAAAATGTATAAAATCTAGACTGATGATTTACCTCACCGGTAGTAACCCTGGAGTTGGTTTGCATGTCGTAGATGTCCACGACATTTGGTGTGAAGACGAATTTCTTTTCGGTGCCGGAATTCGTCATCTGATACATGGAGAGAAAGTTGACAGAAAGCTTGGGAACATGCAACACATTCTCGAAACTTTTGTTGGTGAGTTCAATCCTTCCTTTGCCAGTGACTTCGACAGAAGAGTTTTCCCCCATCAGAATAGGAGGACCTTTGCATGCATCCAACGAAGAATATACTACTTCTGAGGTAGACATGTGATGTGATGCTCCTGAATCTACGATCCAAGCATCGGGAGAGGAGTTGATGGCAATCAAGGCATGGCTAGAATTTCCTTTCTTGGAATTTGGATCTTCTGGCTTCTTCTTCTTTGCACCCTCATGGATGTGATCTCCAAGGTTGTTTTTATGAAGTATCTAAGATATCATATCTTTTTTTTTTCATGCATGCGGATTCCGAATGGAATCCTTTGTGACAGTATGTGCATTTCTCTCCTTTTCTTCCCTTTTCGCCTTTGGATCCGGAGGCATCGATGAAGGGTTTTGTGTACCCTTCCTTATTCATATGTGCATGAGATTTCCACTTATCTTTATCTTTAGATTTCTGATATTTGTGGCTGCCATCATGAACAGTAAGTGCATGCGCCCTTGGGCCTTTGATTGCACCCATGTTGATGAGCTTGGTTTTCTCTTGTGTCAGGGATTCGATAAAGTCCTCAAGAGAAGGCATATTCCAGGTGGCTCCAGAGGGGAATCTGACAGTATGGAATGTAGATATGAATACAGATAATTCATGACCAAGCTTGGAGAGAATGGTGAGAACCATTTGTTTCTCCTCCTTCAATTTATCAACCCCACAAGATTTGAGTTGCGACAGTAAATCCTTGAATTTTGTAAAGAAATATTGGATATTCTCAAATCTTTTTGGATCCAATGTGAGCATCTCCACCTCCAGCATGTGTCCCCTCATCTAATACTATTTACCAAAGATCCCTTCCAAGATGGTCCAATCTTCATTGGGAGTCTTACAGGAAGATATATGAAAAAGGAGATCGGGAGAATTAAGACTGCAAATTGTTCCGAGTGCCTCATCCATGCGATTTAAGTACTTGGATTTTTCTATGGATGATGTTGGATCTATATCTGTATTCATGGTTAACATATACAACCCTCTGGATCGAAGATGTATGGCTATTTTCTCCTTCCATGCAAAATAATTGTAAGGTGTAAGAATGAATTCTTTTTGGAATTCCATCTTTCCGTTTTCTTCAATCTTTTTTACTTGCAAACAAATTTGGTGTAGATTTTGCTTAGCAATCCGTCAGCTATGGTACTATGTAAATGTTTTGAAACTACACAAAATAGATCTAGATAAACAATGTGATTAGGTGATCAAATTTTTCTCAAAAATTCAAAGTGCTCGGAATCGCTTCAAATCGAACGAGAGTGTAGGCCTCGTCGTTGCGAACCCAATGCAACTTGTTTGGGTTCAAACGGACGTCGGGATCGAGAGATATCGTGTTCTGTTCAAATTTACAAACAGGCAAAAAAAGGGTTGTTGACTGTACAGTCTGTACGGATGCTGACATGGCAGGCTATACGACACGTGGTAGGATGGCATTCAGACATTTGGTAGGTGACTTGGCATGTTTGGCAGTGAATGAAGCGACAACACGTGGCCCAGTAGATGGTTGCCACGTGTCATCTTTTTATTTGGTTAAAACTTGTGTCATTGGCAGGAGTCGACCCCGCAACCTCCGGGCAGGGGAAACAACTTGGCAAAGAGCCACCAACTGGCACACCACCGTGCATAGTTTATTATATATATGGCTCGAATTATATTTGAGTTTGAATGTATGTGTGGTTTGGCCCGCGACTGGGCCGAGGCTTAGCCCCAACCCTTGGTCGTGCGCCATTTCATATATGACCCACAGCTATGTTATATGGTGCATGCGCGTGGTTGTATATATGGTTCAAATGATTGTGTAACCAAACTACCCGCCACTTGTTACTTTGTTATTCACCTATGGGACGGAGCCCCATTTGAAATTGCGCGTGGTCACATGACCATATGACTTCAGCCTTGGTGGTTAGGGGCTAGGTGCGCCCGTAACCGTCCCATAGTTCGCACCGTTTGTACAGTTGCATTCAGTGCTAGTTTTTTACGCTTAAATGAGCATGTGTGCTAGGTTGAATAAACAAGGGTGCAATTTGTAGATGCAGAGACAACAAGCTTGAAGGGGGGACTTCCAGGAAGCCTAACTTCTTCAATTTTTGGCCAAACGAGGTGCCAAAAAATCCCAGCTAGGGGTTTTTGGACGTTCTGAAGCCATTGGAGTAGTATATTTGGAAATTTGAGCATTGTAAAGCACATTTTTGAGCACTTTGAGCAAATAATACAAATGATCCATTGGAAGCTGGACCAGGAGATGTATCCCAAGAGAGGGGTGAACTCCTTTATCATTTGTTGTGTTATGTGTTTTATGTTCATTGATTATGCTACTTTTTACATGCATCTTGAATTAGTAAATCCTATTATAAGTTGTGTTTCAAAGTTGATCCATTTTCATTTTAACACATAAACTTTACTTGCAAATATTTTCAAGATTACAAGTCTTCTTCATTTTTAGATCAAGTTGGTATCAGAGCAGTGGTTTTTGAAGACTTGATTATTTGCAAGTGTTTTGTTTTCTGATGCTCACAAGGTTGAAACTCACAAGAGGAGAAGGTCAACTTGTAGAGATAAGTTCTCATCCTTCAAGGAGGAAACATATTCCGTCACTGCAAGTTTCAAGGAGACATTCACCAAGTATGGCTCATGAAGAGAGTCATGAACGTGTTCCTGCAAAAGATGAAGATCTCAGAAAGGCTGTCATGGAAATGAGAGAGATGATGAAGATCTTGATCGAAAGGAATACATTGTTGCAAGGTGAAGGCTCCAACCCTTCAAAGCATAAGGGAGACAGTGGTGATAAAACTCCAAATGGAAATGGAGGGAATGGTGCTTCTCCACCACCCTCTCCTCCATCATCTTTGTCTTCTTCTTCTACCAGTTCAAGACCTCTTCCGAATTCTCCAAAGGGACATGGTAAAACTCCTTCGCAAATTCCTTCATTAAAGCTTGATATTAAATTCGAATTGCCAATATACAATGGAGAAGTTAATGCTGAGAAATTAGA
>ML776746.1:991700-1004739 GCA_009831015.1 Picea engelmannii | reverse complement strand
AGTTGTGTATTCCACAGGGGGAAAGAATCAACATTATAAGAGAAGCGCATTCTTCTCTTATTGCTGGTCATTTTGGTGTAGGCAAGACAGTGGCTAATTTGCAAAGATACTACTACTGGCCTAAAATGAATGAAAGTGTTTCACGATATGTTCGAGGATGTTTTTTATGTGCCACAAGTAAACCTAGCAATCGAAAGTTGGGTTTGTATACTCCACTTCTGGTTCCTTCTCGACCTTGGGAAAGTATTTCCATGGATTTTGTAGGTGGTTTACGTATGTCTAGACAGAATCATGATTATCTTTATGTTGTGGTTGATCGATTTAGCAAAATGTGTATTTTGATGCCTTGTACAAAGCAGGTTATAGCTGAACAAATGGCACAAATGTTCTTTCAAAATGTTTGGGTGCATTTTGGATTTCCTAAGTCCATTATTTCTGATCGGGATTCTCGATTTGTTGGAAGTTTTTGGTCGATTTTATAGGCACTCATGGACACCAAACTTAAAAAGAGCACAACTTTTCATCCGCAAACAGATGGTCAGACAGAGGTGGTAAATCAAACAGTGGTTCATCTTCTTCGTGCTTATTGTAGCAAGCATCCTAAACTTTGGGATGAGCATTTACACTACATTTAGCATGCTTACAATCGAGCTAAGCACTCTTCGACTCAAACGTCACCATTTGAAGCATGTTTTGGCTATTTGCCCAAATCGCCTTTAGATTTTATCTTTGGGAAGGATATTTCTATCGATGGTCGATATGACATTGATAGGGCAGAAAAGTTCATTGAACAAATTCAGTCGATACATCAAGTGGTGCAAGAGCAGTTGGAAAAGAGTCAAGCCAAGTATAAGACGAGACATGACAAGCATCCTGTTGATCACAGTTTCCAAGTTGGAGATGAAGTTTGGCTTTACATCAGTAAGGAGAGACTTAAAGGAGAAGGTAAAAAATTGAAACCGATTCGATATGGTCCTTTCAAGATTATCGACAAGATTGGTAACAATGCCTTTCGTTTAGATTTGCCTCTTTATATGCAAATGTATGCAGTTGTTAATGTTGAGAATTTGAAATTGTATGAGCCTCCATTGATTGATGATCATGGAGAGCATGTTCAGATTCCTTCTATAGATGATTTTTCCCCAGAGTATCTTACAGAACTACATGAAGACACCATCCTTGATAGGAGAATGCGGACTTCAAAACGAAGAAATGTGGAGTATCTTCGAGTTGGTCTTAAAGGTACAAATCCAAGCAAAGACAAGTGGATTAAGGTTGGAAGGGTGAGGGAACTTTACCCTCATCTTCACATACACTGAATATAGTCTTTTGGAGGTCCAAAAGCTTTCCAATGGGGAGGTGTGATCAGGTGATCAAATTTTGCTCAAACATTCAAAGTGCTCGGAATCACTTCAAATCGAATGAGAGTGTAGGCCTCATCATTACAAACCCAACGCAACTTGTTTGGGTTCAAACGGACGTCGAGAGTGAGAGATATCGTGTTCTGTTCAAATTTACAAACAGGCAAAAAAAGGGTTGCTGACTGTACAGTCCATACAGTCCGTACGGATGCTGACGTGGCAGGCCATATGGCACGTGACAGGTCGTATGATATGTGGCAGGATGGAATTCAAACATTTGGCAGGTGACTTGGCATGTTTGGCAGCAAATGAAGCGACAACACGTGGCCCAGTAGATGGTCGCCATGTGTCATCTTTTTATTTGGTTAAAACTTGTGTCATTGGCAGGAGTCGACCCCGCGACCTCTGGGCAGGGGCAACGACTTGGCAAAGAGCCACCAACGGGTGTGCCACCGTGCGTTGTTTATCATATATATGGCTCGAATTATATTTGAGTTTGAATGTATGTGTGGTTTGGGCCGCGACCGGGTCGGGGCTTAGCCCCAGCCCTTGGTCACGTGCCATTTCATATATGACCCACAGCTATGTTATATGGTGCGCGTGCGCGCGGTTGTATATATGGTTCAAACGGTTGTGTAACCAAACTACCCGCCACTTGTTACTTTGTTATTTGCCTATGGGACGAAGCCCCATTTGAAATTGCACGTGGTCACATGACCATATGACTTCAGCCTTGGCGGTTAGGGGCTAGGTGGGCCCGTAACCATCCTACAGTTTTCACCGTTTGTACGGTTGCATTCGATGCTGGGTTTTTATGCTTAAATGAGCGTGTGTGCTAGGTTTAATAAATAAGGGTGCAATTTGTAGATGCAGAGACAACAAGCTTGAAGGGGGCACTTCTAGGAAGCCTAACTTCTTCAATTTTTGGCCAAACGAGGTGCCGAAAAAGCCCAGCTAGAGGTTTTTGGATGTTCTGAAGCCATTGGAGTAGTCTATTTGGCAATTTGAGCATTGTAAAGCACATTTTTTATCACTTTGAGAAAATAATACAAATTATCCATTGGAAGCTAGACCAGGAGATGTAGCCCAAGAGAGGGGTGAACTCCTTTATCATTTGTTGTGTTATGTGTTTTATGTTCATTGATTATGCTACTTTTTATATGCATCTTGAATGAGTAAATCCTATTATAAGTTGTGTTGCAAAGTTGATCCATTTGCATTTTAACACATAAATTTTACTTGCAAATATTTTCAAGATTACAAGTCTTCTTCATTTTTAGATCACAATGATACACACATTTGTAGAGAGAATTGGAAAAAGAAGAAGGAGAGAAAGAATGGAAAGAATTCTCATTAACCGTTGTGAATAATGAATAATTTATACATGATATACTCTGTATAACTCAATGAGTTCGACTTGAGGTGAACCAAGTCACCATATTGGTGGTCTAGAGTGATCTGGACACACACCAGCAGTTACAGGAGTGAACTGCCACCTATTCTAGTCTCTCAGGCAGTTACGAGAGTGAACTGCCACCTAGTTGAGTTAACTAGTCAACTAGTCTTTAGTTAACTGACTGAACAAAATGTAGTGAGGAGTTAACTCAAGGAATCAAGGCTAATGTGCCACTCTGGTGATGATACCAAGGCAAGGTCGAATTAGCATGGTGATGATCCCAATGCAACATCTAAACTCAAGTCAACTAGTCAAACTGAAGTGTGAATTGAAAGAGAATATTCTCCAAGTTGAATATTCTCTCCTAAAATATAGGAGTCTGGATAATGACTAATTATGACTAATAAACAAATAAAAACCTTAGGAAAAATAAATCCTAGGTGTGTGTGAATTAACTCCAACAAAGACTTCATTCAAGGCTGACCATTGTAAAAAGCCGATGCCCAACTTTTATGGTCCTTATACAGTTCTCGAGTGCATGGGACATATGGCCTATCAGTTGAATTTTCCCAGTCATTCTAAGATCCATCATTGTTATAACCCTAAAATGCACCACACAGGCTTACCTGGCATCAGGCCAGCTCATGTCTCTTCCTTGCCAAAGCCATGCTGAATAAAACCTTGAAAAACCACTTAAAATAAGAAACCCACGCCCTAACCCATTACTGGGTGCGTTGGAATGCTTGCTGCCCTTCTGCTACACACGTTGGAACGTGGGCTGGCCCACTACAACCTGCGTTTACCTAACAAAGAACAAAAACAGGAAAGTTGTCGACGGGACAAAAAGCTTTGGGTCAGTTAACTGGAACTCCCAGCCATGCATGGCCGAGAGTTCGTCCAAAACCCTAGCTCCTTCTAGCCTATAAAAGAAGGGGTAGGGGTACTATTTGGAGGAGGAAAAAGATAGCAAAGAAACTCTGCCCAATTTCTGAATCCACTTGTCCCAACCCTTTAGCATTTTCTTAAGCCTAAACAGAATTCAAGCAAAGCAGTTGGAGGACAAAGAAGAGGAGGAGCCCAGGATCAGGATCGAGGAATGGTGGCCAGTCTCTATACTCATTGTAAGTTGATTCATCTGGAGATTAATAAAAATATACTTTTCCTGTCCCAATGCACGGATCTTATATGTTTTATTCGATTTATGCTTAATCTCTAACCCTCTAGTAGAAAAATAGCATGCATGCATAGTTTTTGTCTTGATTGCAGGATCGCTTTGTGGAAGGAGCAGCAGAAGCAAGGGGATAAAGCTCAATGGAGGATATACACCAACCATCGATAAAAAGGTTAGTTGGTTCTTTCCATGTTTGCATATGAAAAAGGGTTTTAGGTTTGGGGTAGAAGGTTAAAAGTAATTTCTGAAGGGTCATGATCTGCATGCAAGTTTAAGCCCTAGCTTGTTAGTCCATAGGGTAGAATTTCCCCACAACAGAGTTGGTGACTCCACTGGGGATATTTACTCTTAGGGTTTCCGGATTTCATTGAAGGTTTTTGGGTAGTTCAAAGAAGTAAAGTTTCAGTTTCTTTGTTTATTTGTTTTTTGTTAGGTCAAAGCTAGCAGGGAACCTGGTTGTCAATACCAGTTTTTCCTTGACTGTTGCTTGACATTCATTCTCGGGACACACAGAGGTACACGCGGCCTGCAGAAGGCTTTCACACGTGTAACCCGCGCCCTAACCTTCTACAGCCAGCGTTTGGACGCTTGCTGTAGTGGTTTCAGTAGCGTGTAGAGCCCAAGAAGATTAAGAGCCAGTCTCCTCTTCCCTGTCAGAAGTTTATCTTCTCAGGGGGCTTTCTGGATCCTGTCTGGGTCTTGATTGGTTTACTATCTTGCTGTTAGTCTGCCTTATTGTATTGGTTATTCTTTGCATTTGTTTTCTTTTTGCAAATTTTTCTTTTCTGTTAAAGTAGAAGCATCCAAGCCTTTTAGAGACCCTGGTTGTCAATACCAGAGGCCTTTTTCAGGTCTGGGCTGCCTGTGTGTTGTTTTATCTAAGCTTTTATTCAGACCCGCGGCTTGTTCAGGTTTAGCCCGCGGGTACCCACGCGCTGTTATAGCTTAGCACGCGTTTGCACGCGTGCTGTTTTGGTGACAGTTGCAGGCTTGATTGGTAGCTTTTTAGCTTGGGTGGGGCAGTCATCCCCTCCTGTGGTGAGAAGAGCTCCTCTCAGGGGTTTAGAGTCTGGGGCTACACAGTTAGCAGGTTGGGGCATCTTATCCTTAGCCTAAGTTTTTTAGTTGATGTTTTGATAGAAAAGACAAAAGAAAAAAAAAATTGTTTGATGGTTTTTAGACAAGTGTTAGAATCAGTTCTTTCTTGATTGTTTTTGCGCATCTTTGCTCTGATTCTTTTGTGGTCTGCGCTTTAGGCCAGAGTTTTACTTTCGTTCTATCAGTTTTGTGCTTGTCGGCATTTTTCCTTTGTTGCATCATTTAGGAATTAATAAAAAAAAATTCTCTTGTTTCATTTTCTTCTTGATTTGAAGATTGTGTTGTTGCATCAGTAGCTAGGAAGAAGTCTTTTTTCATAAGTTTTTGTAGTGCATTTAGAGTATAAGTAGCTTGCAGATTTGAGCGAAATTCCTTCATATTTACTGCATGAAATCTTAGTAAATTTGAAAAGAAAAGAAGTCTTTCTTGTTGAAAAGTTGTTGGTTTTGCATTTTTTGTGAAAGTTTTCGTTTCCAAGCATTTCTTGTTCATTTTTCTTTGATTCTTTTACACACCATCAGTTTCGCTCTCATACCTTGTGACTTAAAAAGCCCATTAAAATAAAATCTAATTAAAATCAAATAGACTTTTTGTTTGTAGGGTGCATACACTAGCTCAGGACTAGGGCCTTGGAATAGGTTGGAGAGTAAATTCTCAAAGGCCACTCAAACCAAACATTGGAGTCTGTCAATAGGGAGTGTAGAAGTCCAGTTACGGAAAGTTATCCGGGACCCCCCTCTAACACAGGGGCTAAACATGAGGTCGCGTAAGGAAAGGTAGCGGAGATAACCCCTCCAAAGTCGGACCGAGCATTGTGGAGAACACATATCGAGGATTTGTTAAGGGATTCCATCATTTGCATTTGCCACGGAGCTTCGTGGGTCTTGAATCCGTTCGAGGTCCTCAGTCGTCTTCTGGACCATTTACTCTCGATACCCTTGATAGGTTTCGGGCTTGATACCCTGCTCATTGTGGTCTACCCGACTATCGACTGTACCCGCCTGGTGACTGTTCACGTGCTGGCAACCTAGTTGCCAATATTTTCTAGGGACATACACGGGTGACTACGGGGGTATACCGCGGTACCTAGGATAGACATCGGGCCACGCTTTGCAGAGTATACCCGGAGGGTGCTTCCGTATTCGAGTTGCACTTGCACCGGTAAGTTTATCTAGTGTTGGTTGTTGTAACTGTTCTTCCAACTAGTTTAGTGCTTGCTTGATTTATCTTCTAGGGGATTTATTTTAGCGAGTGTTACTGTTTGTTCATGTAGAATACCTTATCATGTCGTGAATCTTCTCGCACAGTGGAGGATTCAGAGCTCTGCCGGTCACGAAGGCTTCTGGGCCTGCCGCCGGTTATACTGGAGACACCCCCGCCACCATTGAGGTGGAAGCTAGACCATCAAGGGTCTTTCGAAGCAACCGGGGCTTTTGAGCCCGAAAAACCCCCCGAGGAATCGACCGCCAATCTTGGATTGGTTGAAACCTCAAACACTGATACTTGGACGGATATTATTGTGCCAATTCAATTCTACGAATGCCTGTCAGTGCCTAACCTAGTTATGGAACCAAACTCTGTTACGTCCGCTGGGAATTCTTCCATTCCCATCACTGTTGCTACCATAGGAGAAGATTCTCCTAACTTGCCTTTGTCGATGGTCCGGGCCCCCATGGTCTCAGCCGCAACTACGTCGCACAGTGGACCGACCCCATCTATTGTGGCGGCCACACCTCCTTACACACCTAGTGCGACAAGCCCTCCGTTTTCATACGGTATGCCTAGTTCAGGTACTAGTCCTGCACTCACTTCCTCCACTTTACATACTTTGGGTCTGGGGGCAGGGAGCTCTAATGCTCCTCTGCAAGGTCAACTTGGGGGCATTCCTGTCCCTTTCAACGCTTTTCCTTACGCTGGAGGTCATATCCCTCCTTCGTCCCCTTCGCTTGGTGGTCCGCATCAGCAGTCCGCCGGGCAGCCTGCACACACAAGTTCATTTGGAGCGGGGAGTCAAGGAACACCTGCGCAAACTCAGTCGGTAGGTTCGTCACTATTTGTTTGGAATGGGACATTTGGTAATAACACTTTCGCATCTACTGCTTTCCCATCAGGGGGCACACCCATTTTTGGACAGTCTACGCCGGCACAGGGTACTATTCCTACGCTGGGGGCACATATACAAGGACCTTGGAACTCAGGACAAGGATCCATTCCTTCCTCTGGAATGTCGATCTGGGGTAATTCTTTCCACAGTCAATGGAACCCCGGACAGACTTCTATGCCTCTCCCATTGAGACCGGCATGGGGTAATCCTTCCCAAAGTCCGTCGAACATGATGAACGCCCACCATCCTATGTACTTCATGGGGAATTAGCCAATGATGTCTCCTCAGATGCAAAACCCTTACGCTGGTCAGGGCCATGGTTTCTACTAGAACCCGGGCCAGCAGCCAAACTTTTCCTGGCAACCTGGTGCCAGTCAAAATCCAGGACCCTTTTATCCAGGCTATCAGCAACAACCCAAACTACCATTCTTGGCAACGTTACACTTGCCCGATTTGACACGGTTGTTAAATGATCCTCTCTTTCACGATCCGCATTGGCCTCCTATGCCAATGAAGTTGCCTTCGAACATTCCCAATTTCGAGGCCAAGCCTAACGAAGATCCGGGTGATCACGTGACTACTTTTCATCTTTGGTGTTCATCCAACTCACTGAAAGATGACTCTGTCCAGTTGCGATTGTTTCAACGCACTCTTATTGGGAGTGCCGCGAAATGGTACATAGAGCTTGATCGTTCACGATATTCTTCTTTTGGCGAACTGGCGATGGTCTTCCTTAACCATTTCCAGTTACCTGTGAGATACGACGTCGGCACAGAATTGCTAGCCAATTTCGAGCAGATGACATCGGACCATATCTCGGATCATATTTGAGAGTGGTGACGCTGAAAGAGTCTTATCAAAGTACCAGTACCACCAGCATTCCTGTTGGAATGGTTCATTAAGTCCTTGGTCCCACAATTTTCCAAAGACGTCGCAACGTCCGGAGTTTTCTCTGAAGAAGACGCCATTATGAGGGCTCAACAGTTTGAGCTTATCTATTCTCAGTCCGGTTTGTTGTACAACATCTTACCAGATGCGCCACGTTCGATACTGGAGAAAACCAGACAGAGAGCCAGACCACATGCCGACGGTATCGTTGGTTCGGCGCAAACTAAGCCCGCTGAGCAATTGAATAAGCAATTGCAGCAGTTATCCATACAACACTCAGCGGCTAGCCAGACTACTGCTTTGGCTGCTCCTCCTACCCAAATGTCGGAAGTACACTCCGTGCAGACGACTAACCCAAAGGCCAACCAGTAGTCTGAAGGGAAGAAGAAACAATGCAAGAAGGGTAAGGGGGATAAAAAACCAACTGATAATGCTGGCGAGGGCACCACGGAAAAGAAGAGGGCGCGGTATCCATGCAACTTATGTGTGGAAGACCACCCGACCCATCTATGCCCTTGACTTGCGGAGGCCCAGAAGTTTGTCACACAGCAACATCAAGCTGTGTTGACTAATCCCTTTCAGCATGGGCAAAATTTAACTCAAGCCTTTGCAAGTGGTGAAGGGGGCAGCCAAGAAAACTGCCCCCCTCCAAACAATCCTTCTTCCGCGAACGTATATATGGTTAAAAGTGATGCTTTCATAACGACTAGAGCACACGACTATAGCAAACCAAGCACCTCTGAGAAGGGCAAAGAAGCCGAGATCCCATCTCTTTCTCTACAGATCGAGAAGATGTTGGGTGAAACAATGACACGCATTCCAAAGGGTGCGTTTAAGAGGGCTTCTCACAATCCAAACACAAGGGCCGCACAAAACTACTCTGTGGTGGAAGATTTATCACAAACCCCTTGTGCTATGTCTGCTTTGGAGGTCCTCCAAAGTTGCCCTGCTCAGAGGAAAGCCTTGTTGACTGCTTTAGGATCTACTGAGACTTGTAACCCGGGTACCATCATGTTAGATACGACTGACTTGAAACCTCGTTTGCCTTACCACGTTGCGTTTCATATAGTAATGGCTCACCCCACGAAAACTTTTACACGAAATATATATCGCACGGCGGTTGACGAGGGTGCTTCGACTTGCGTTATGTCGTTAGCGTGCTGGAAAGCCATTGGTTAGCCTGAGTTGCCTCCATCACCTACTCTCCTTACTGCGTTCGACGGTTGTTCTTTCCGACCACATGGCATCATTCCTTCTTTCCCTGTGCAGTTAGGGGGAAAGACCGTGTGCGTCGAAGTAGAGGTAGTTGATGCCCCCATCGATTACAATCTCTGGTTAGGTCGTAGTTGGACTTATGTTATGCAAGCGGTGGTCGCTACAATTTTTCGAGTCTTATTGTTTCCACATGAATGCCGGATAGTGACCATTGATCAATTGTCCTTTGCTCGGCCTGACCCAGCCTTGGGGGCATCCACGGTTCCCATGGTAGATAATCCTCAAGCCAGTGTCGTTAACATAGGAGTTGGTTTGAGCCCATATTTGATGGGTACTTTCGATTACCCACCTCTTCAAGGCGATGTCGAGTTTATATCGGCTCACCACAAGGCTGAGATTTTCCATGTTTCATCGTTCCACGCGACTTACTTTGAGGATCCATGGATTCTTCCTTCCCCATCAGCCACGATGGATGAGACAGGGCACCCCGGCATGTCCATGCCCTTGTCGACCGCTGAAGTAGCGTACTCTTTGGTCCAACAAGCTTCAGTTACTCCTGATCCGACTCCCGCACAAGAGTTGGATCCACTTTTTGAGCCTGTCTGGGCTCAGGATTATCTTGCCAACACCGATTCGTTAGATTTAGTCTTCCCTTCGGATGAAGCTATAATCGAAGTAATGACTGGTCCAGACAAACCTTGGGAAGATCTTCATCACAGATCATATTTCCTCCCAGAGTTACACCGAATCGAGGCAAGAGAATTCACTATCACCATGACGGGAGATCAGCCATGTCCCATTAACCTCTTAGCTACTTAGGAAATTTACGCTGAGGGAAATATGGCGACTATCGCTGCAACCATACCTATCAACATCTCCCAAACCCCTGGTGTCGTGGAGAATGTCTTTGTCGGAGCGGATTTCTCCCCCGAAGAGATTCAGATTTACACGGATCTTTTCAAAGAGTTCCGCGACGTTTTTGCTTGGTCTTATGAGGAAATGTCAGACATCGATCTGAAAATAGTTGAACATGAGCTCACGACATATCCTGACGCTAAGATTGTTTGACAGAAACTTCGTCCAGTTAATCCTAGGAAAGCAGCAGCCATCAAGGCTAAGGTTGAGAAATTGCTTAAGGCAGGGTTCATATACCCTATACACTTGACTCAATGGGTGTCAAATCCCATGCCAGTCGATAAGAAACAAGGCACGATTCGTGTCTGTACCGATTTCCGTGATTTGAACAAAGCATGTCCGAAAGATAATTATCCAACCCCATTCATCGACCAGATCATTGATGAGTGCACCGGTTGTGAAGCCTTTTCGTTCATGGATGGTTTTTCGGGCTATAACCAAATCCAAATCAAACCTGAGGACCAACACAAAATGGCATTCATTTGTCCGTGGGGTACATTCGCCTATCGAAAAATGCCTTTTGGTCTCAAGAATGCTGGAGCCACTTTCCAGCGGGCCATGTCTTTTGCGTTTCATGACCTCAAACATATAGTCTAGGCCTATCTAGATGATTTATCATCATGCTCTCGCAAGCGAAAAGATCATCCTACACACCTCAGACTCATCTTCGAAAGCTGTCACTACTTCAGGGTTCGCTTGAATCCCAACAAGTGCAGCTTTTGCGTCACGTCAGGACGTTTGTTAGGTTTCATTGTTTCAACAACAGGGATCATGGTGGATCCTCTTAAGGTGGAGGCAATAGTCCAGTTGCCCCCCCCTCACGCACAATCTTACAACTTCAAAGTCTTCAAGGCAAGGCGAACTTCTTACGACGCTTCATTGCCAGCTATGCTGAAATCACCAAGGGCTTCATGCATTTATTGAAGAAAGACGTTCCTTTTCTCTGGGACGAAGTAGTGCAGCGCTCTTTTGATGCATTGAAACACGCCCTTACAACCGCACCTCTGCTACGACCACCGAATTATAACAAGGATTTCCTATTATATCTGGTCGCCGCAGAGTCAACCATAGGCATGGTTTTAGTTCAAGAAGATGATTTGTTTTATGAATACGTGATCTATTACTTGAGCTGAGGCCTCGTAGGACGGGAACCTAATTATACCCATCTCGAAAAACTTGTGTTGGCAGCAGTTCATGCTGTTCAACGGTTCCGTCACTATGTTCTGTTTCGCAAGACCACCGTCGTAGCTGTCGTGAATCCATTCCAGTAAATGTTGACACGACGAGTTATTAGCGGAAAAATCAGTAGATGGATGGTTATCCTCCAATAATTTGACTTAGACTTCATTTCAGCAAAGTCCAAGAAGTCATTGGTCTTCGCAAAACTTATTTCGGAACTTCCTGTGGAGTCAGATGATGTTGTGCCTGAGGAATCACCTATCTGGGGGGATATGTTTTTGATTGAATCGTCAGACCCCTGGTATGGAGATATACTGATCTATCTCCAGACTTTGAAGTGCCCCACCTCTACTTCTCGTGATGAACGTCGGCGGATACGCCATCAGGCCAAGAACTATCTCATACTCAATGATACGTTGTATCGGAGAGGTGTGGATTACGTCTTGTGTCGATGTCTCACTCATGAGGAGGCCGTCATAGTGCTCAACGATTGTCATACATGAGCTTGTGGCGGTCACTTATCTGGGTTGGCAACAACCCAAAATATCTTACGAGAAGGTTACTTCTGGCCCACACTTATCAAAGATTGTATAGAGTCGGTCAAGAAGTGCCATCCGTGCCAAATTTTCTCACGGAAGATGAGGGCACATCCCACTCCTATGTTTCCTGTCATCACAGTTGGTCCCTTCACGAAATGGGGGATTGATTACACTACATGCAACCCCCCGTCAGGAAGGGGGCACTGCTATATCATTGTAGCTATCGACTACTTCACTAAATGGGTCGAAGCTATGCCAACGTTTAAAGATGATGGAGAGACTGCATATCTCTTCTTATTTAACCAGATTATAGCACGGTTCGGCGTCCCAAGAGAGATTGTCACTGACCATTGTTAGGACCACACAATGTACCTTTTTGCCCATACTTTTTTCCATTATTATACCCTTCATCACTTGTATTTAGACTCATAATATCACTTCATCTGATCATTCCAAGGTATACAACGTCCTCTCTCATTACTATATGCTTAATCTGTTTTGTATAATATTTTACATCACTTCTGTACTTAACCATTGATTAGAAATGCATAAGTGTCCAAAACTGCAGATTTGCATTCAAGGCCTATTGCTGAAACACGGAGCAGCTACACAGTCCGAGGTCGCAAGATGCTGAAACACAGAGCTATTACACAGTCCAAAATTGCAGATGCTGAAACACAGAAGAAACTACCAGAACCGATGATGCTGAAACACAAGCCGCCACAGTCAGCAGTCAACACAGTCAGAGCACAATTCACGTGGCTGAAACAACCGCGAATTGTGATGCTGAAACAACATCAGCAACGATGAGAATAAGTTGTTACACCAGCCGTAACAGCAATACCTCGTTCATTTCCTGTAATAGCATTCGGTTGCGTGAGACTAGGACATCCTATGCTGATTTAGAAAGAAGATCTGACTTAGGACAGGATTCAGTTATGTATTGTAATGATTGTATCGAAGGGATTTCCTCTTTAAATTAGAGGAAATCACCATTCGAGGGAGCACAGTTTTGATGTATTGAAGCAACTCCAGAGAGGCGGGACGTATTCTATTCTTTCAATTTGTAATGTGATATTTCGACAGATGAATATAAAACTGCTTTGAGTATCCTTCTCTAGCCTCTCGTCCAGGGGAATCTTGTGAGAAGGGAGGGCCCACCTTCATCACAAG